>KN489842.1:52415-68090 GCA_000787155.1 Scartelaos histophorus
AAAGAGAGGTCAAGGGGGAGGAAGAGAGGGGGAGTAGAGGAGGAGAGAGCGGGAGAGGGGCTTAAACTCTGCAGCTGTCTCGGGATGAGATAAATAAGCAGGGCTGCAGGCTACGCAAACAAAATAACATCACATCGCATTGGACAACTCTCTCTCTCTATAGTCTATACGTTCAGCCACTTTAAAGCATTCCGAAAGATTTCAGCGCTCGGATGTCTGGAGAGGATTACAAGGGCTTTTAGCATTGCAGTTAAGTTGTAAGTAAATTATGGCTGTTGCTAATCCGTGGATGCACCAGGGTTGGAGTGAACAGCAAAATGAGAGAGAGGAGGGCAGGCAGCGGAGACTCAGCTGGATGCAAAGAGTCATGAGATGGGACAAACTGAACGAAAATGACCAAACTGACCAACAGGCGGATGAACACGAGGATACTTCCGATGGAGAGAGTCAGGATGAAAGGTTGGAAAAACAAGAAGAGTGTCTAGATTTAGAAGAATACCAAAGAATGCACACAAAAATGTATAAAATGTTGCACCAAAATCACGATAATGACGAGGAGATCGATGATGCTTCTGACAGTGAGATTCAACAGAGCAGGTTAGAAGAAGATAGAAAAATAAAGGAAAAACAAGAAGAAAGGCGTGATTTTGAAGAATTTGTGCAGATGAACAGGGATCAAGCGTTGGCGAAATCCAACAGCTTCGAAACCCAAGACAATATGGAAAAATATTACCAAGAAACCACAAGTGGAAGTGATTTTGACAGAGAAAACTGGTCCGAATTGAATGAGTCTGAGTGCTTAAGTTACGTTTCAGATCCATTTAGATGTTACGAAGATAGTGAATCTAGGCAATCACAATCAGAAGAACAAAATTACAGTATCGATGATGTTAACGATGACTTGGAAGAGCTACGACTTGATTTAGCAATAGGAGGAGCAGAGGAGGTTGTGAAACAAATGGAGAACTTTCTTTTAAAAGGTCACGCGACACAAGGACAAAGCCTCAGCAAAGAAGAATTAAGAGAAAATGGGGAAATCGATGAAAATGGTGCAAAACGATTAAAACATGATTCACAATTCTCGACTTCTGGTAGTTCAGAAAATGGAGAACGATATTGTGAAGAATTCTACTATCAAAATATGGAGGAAGATTTGGCAGAAGGTGGGGCCGGGATGCAAGAAGCTGAAGATCCCGCAGCTAAACCAGAAGGTGATCCAGGATTTGACGACTCGGATCGAAATTCAGCCTCAAATTATTTAGAAGATTGGAAACATTCTAATGAGGCATCCTACAATCAAGATACAGAGGAAGACGAACACTTCGACGATAACAGATCTGAAAATTCGACAGAAGATGGTTCAGAAAATGATGAACTAAATCATGAAGAACTGTACGACCAAAATGCAGAAAAAACTGAAAATTTAAAAGACTTGATAGAAGAACGTATGGCCAAAGTGTGCGTACAAGAAGAAGCTGACGAAGCTGCCAAACCAAAAGACGAGCACTCAACAGAAGAAGAGACAACCACAACCGATGAAGACGATGATAATTTGGGTGATGAAGATATTGATTATGACTTGGATGAAATCAAAATTTACAAACATGACAATCACACAAATGAGATTTTCCAAACTTTAAAAGAATTCAAAGATGCCCAGATTCTGACTGATCTCGAACTGGTAACATCAAATGAGAAAAGTATCTACGTTCACGCCATTGTGTTTTCAGGGGTGAGCTGCAGAGCAAGGGAATGTCTCAGTAAGATGAGCGGCTGGGTTTGGGACAAAAAGGCTCAACAAATCAAACTCAATGCAGAAGTGAAATATGAAGCCCTAGAAGCAGTGGTTGAATTCGCCTACACTGGTGCAATTCAATGTCTTAACCCTTCAAATGTGACGGAAATCAAAACAGCAGCGCAATCTTTATCGGCCTCGAGAATCACGGAAATCTGTGATAGACAATTGTCCAAAAATAAAGAAAAAAATAAAGATAAAACGGTTCCTGCTTCGACTGAGCTGAGAAGAAATCTACAAAAGATCGAAGAACTTTGGACGAAGGAGGTGGGCTGCGACGTGACACTTGACCTCATCAGTGCGTCATTTCAAGGTAAGTTTTAGACACTAGTTTTGATCTTTGACCTTTTGCAGCTTAAAGGAGCACTGCATAACTTCTCTGACGGAGGGCCATGACCTGTCTCCATGGAGATATTACTTCACTTGGAATATTCCATAGCGTGGCATTATATCTCCACGGACGACAAGCAGACATCAGGTCATCAGGTCAAGTTATAGGTAAAAAAGGTTGTTTTTGGTACTTTTGAGCAACAAAACAGCTGTAGTTGAATAAATGTGACATACTTAATACTATACTGGGCAATATTCCAGGCAAAGATATTGAAACAGGAAACAGGTGACGGACCCACCACCATAAAAAAGTGATGTATTGTATATCTAAAATAAATGATTTGTATGCTATAAAATATTCTGTAATTAAACCCTCAAAATGCAACAGTTGCCAAAGTGAGGAGTACACAAGAATAGCTGTCAGTTATAATGCATAATAGTATTCAATTCAATTCAATTTCTCTTTATGTGCATATACATACAAGATATATAGCACAGATGAAATTGCTGTCCTCTCCCACATCAGTGCAAACATTAAAAAAAAATTAAAAAAAAAGAAGAGAAAATGTGCAAACGACAAGTAAAAAAAAAAGGAAAGTGCAAACCAAGTAAACGTTAAGTAACATTCAAATATAGACAAAACAAAAACAAACATTCAAGTATAGACAAAACAGAGATTACAGATGAAAGTGATAGTACTGATATATATGTATATTTATATATATAATAAATAAACAGTTATTGATTGTCCATATAAAAAATATAGAGATATATGTGCCAAGTATATGAAGTAATAGTTTTTTGATTGTCCATATAAGTAGAAAGTGATTGACAATTTCATGATGGAATTATTACGTTGGGCCTAATGTACGTGTGTGGACTTTAAAAACACGGAGGAGCATTTTCTGGATTATCACCTCCTAATGTCACAAGGCGGAACAATATTCATAACGTGAGGGAGTGTTTTGCGATTACACAGACAGAACCTATAAATACAGTGATGGGCTTGTATATGTTATTTCATATACTACGATATCTGCTAGAGCTATTAAGTGCTACTAGACTCCGGGGAGGAATATATAAATAAAATCTGGCCTGATAAGCAAATCATAAGCCCGAAGTTATTACCAAGACCTAAAATAAGCCTGAAAACGATGTTGCCTGTCACAAGATCAGCTGGAGTAATCGTAGAAGTAACTCCACACTTGATAGTAATATACATAAAACAGTCGTGGTGCTTTGCTTCTTGGTTGTGTAAAATTGTGGTAAACATGTTGCACCACTCTCTAACGGGGGATAAACTCATATTTTCAGGAAAAATCTCTTTGACTTCTGTGTAAAGGCTTTGCTTGATATCAAAAGCTTGCCTGGGATACAGAATACACACTTTCTCATCATGCTTGCAGGTATATGAGCGAATTTCAATTTAGGAATAGGAATTTATACACAATTTAAACTATAATAAAAACACCAGGATCAAATAGAGTTGCTTAATATGACAATCTTTCAAAGTCAATGGAAAACGATGGAGCTGGAAGCGCCTCCATGAACCATAGACTGTATAAAAAAGTGGACTAAGTGAGTGTGACGTCACCCATAGCGTTTAGCGCTGCTCAAATGAGGCTTGTGATGTTAACTGTTACAGGAGCGAATCTGGAGCTAGACTCTATATTATGAATAGGATTTTTTTGACTAACAAAATAGTGAAAAAAAAATTCAGGATCATCTAGAGCGGGTTAATAAAAACATTTTAAGACCAAGATGAAGAGGATCACAGCAGCAGGTACAGAGAGAAGAGCCACAAGATCCTAATGTAAGTCAAAGGGAGCCAGAGTCAGAAGGAGCCGGAAGAGCCTCCTGGAGCACTTCCTGTTTGGCACGCGGCGGCTAACGCGTTAGCTATGTCCATTCATATATACGGTCTATGCCATGAACACTTCCTATTTGCAAAGCTACAGTTAGCAGGTTAGCTATCTTCATTTATGTATATGTATCTATGAACACAACTCAAAATGACACCAGCCATGTTAATAGTGAATGACAACATTGTGCTTTATGAATCAACATTTTTTCTATTTCTTTTTTTTCCAGTGCACAGAGTCATGTTGGCCGCCTGTAGCGACTATTTCCGCGCCATGTTCACGTTGGGTATGAGGGAATCATCTCAGTCCAGCATTTACCTCAAGTTTCTTTCGGCTCCTGAACTGGAAGCCCTCCTTGGCTGCTCCTACACCGGCTCCATCTCCCTCACCTGGAACTGCATTTTCGAAACCACCAGCACCGCTCTGCAACTGCAATACCAACCGGCTCTCGGCCTTTGCCTCAGCTTTCTCCATCGAGAAATCAACCCGTTTTGCTGTCTCGATGTTGCGTCTTTTGCGGAAGCTTTCGGTATCATCAAACTCCTCGATCACGCCGAAGATTACATCCTACGTCAGTTTCAGAAAGTAGCGCGTACGCCAAAGTTTAAAGATCTCCCTGGAAAGCATCTACTAAAGTATCTGAACAGTTTTGCTCTGTGCGTACCGTCTGAGTTAGTTGTTTTCAGAGCGGTGGTCGACTGGATTCAAGCTAAACCAAAACGAAGATTGAAGTTAGCCAAAAAACTGATGAAAACCATACACTTTCCTTTGATGACGTTTAAGGAGTTCAAGGAGGTCCAAGCTCTTAAAATGTGGTCGAATCATAGCTTACAAGAACTGTACGAAGCCATTTTTGAGAATTTCTGCGCAAATGAAATTGAAACACAAAACCAATGTCGTATTTATGTACCAAAGGAAAGTCTGGTCCTGAGCGGAGGTGATAAAATTTCAGAAGATCTGGGAACACGAAGTATCAGTAAAGATTTGTGGTTTGGGAATTCATTGAGGAACCACATGGGAATTAAAAAGGCGATGGAGTGGAGGAAGCTGGGGGAGATGCCGCCGCCCGCCCGCTTCAGCCATGAGGTCGCAGTGATCGAAGGAAAACTCTATCTCCTCGGTGGGAAGAAGTATTACGGCACTGGAGACACTCTCAACTCTTTTTTTAGGTAAATATTTAAAGATACAAAATGTCACTTTTATGGTTGGAGGTTCCATCACTTCAGTCCATGATATTGTTTCCATATTGTTTTATGCGGAATGTTCCATAAAATGGCCCTGTCTTAAATAGTTATTGTTTTATGCGGAATGTTCCATAAAACGGCCCTGTCTTAAATACTTTGAAAAACTTAATTTTTTTGGGCTGTGAGTGACCTCGCCTCCCCTCCATGGAGGACCAATAGATAAGTTTATGTTATACTGTGGAACATTCCAGTCAAAGCAATCTCCATGGAGACAAGGAGGTGATGGAAACTCCACTAGAAAACTCCACTGTTTAGTCCCTTATTCTACCACCGCCTGAAAAGTTATGTAGTACTGCTGTAAAGCTGCTTCATATTTTAGGTTACCTGCCCCATCTTTACTACAACCAAATTGCTGTCCTGACCTTCATGGGATTCATTTCCCTCTTAAAAGTGCCATTTTAATCTAATAATGACCATCCTAATTTGTCAAACCCAGTAACAATATGATAAATATCACTGACCAAATTGCTTGTGTCACTTGTTTCTTCGTGTAATGTTTCAGGTACGACCCTCTTGAGAACAGCTGGGAGGAGCTGTGCTCCATGCACCAGGCCAGATGCAGCTTCTCTCTGGTCGTGCTTGGGTCAAAGCTTTTTGCCATTGGAGGACAGAGTCACCCGGATTACCTCGAAACAGTGGAACAATACTGCCCCACGGCGAACTCCTGGAGGTACAGCAACACTCTAAAAATGAAATGTTTAAACTCATTTTGTCACTCTTTGTCAAACCATTGAAATATTCCATATTAGATCATATTGAGTTAAATTCAAAATAATTTGTTTTGGATTTACACAAAATAATACAATGGACAAAGGAGACATAATGTTTATTTTTATTATGTGTTTAATCTCATGGCACTCGTCCTTTAACTGTGTCGTCTTCAGTTCTGGCACATTTTGAAATACTGTACTTCACTTTGGCAGTCGTTTCATTGTAGGAGAAACTTCTCTTAGGATCTTTTGGAGAGTCCTGGCAAACCAAAGTTGATATTGTTTCTTCTAGGAGCACAAGTCTACCGATCTTGATTACACTGACAGCTCCAGGGTCAAGTTAAAGCAGAAGGGAGAGTGATGGTTGTGGATCCTGGACACTCATAGAAGATCTCATGTGTTTTCTTGTTGCAGCTTCACCTGTCCTCTGGATCTACCACTTGGGGGCCACGTAGCGAGAGTCTTAGCCGGCCAGATATTCATTTCAGGTGGACTCAACAATGACTACGACTGTCTCTCCTCCATGTTCTCCTACCACCCTGAAAGAGGCAGCACATACCTGGAGAACATGGCCCACGCTCGCGCCCTTCACTGCATGGAGGTCCTGGGTGACTTCCTGTACGTGGCGGGTGGACTCTCTCAGGCAGATAACGTTAGTATTGTTGATATGCTGGCGTGCGAAATGTACAATCCTGAAGACGATTCTTGGACTTCTTTTACTTCGTTGCCAGTGCCACACGTAGGAGCAGGGAGTGCGGTTTTGGAGGGAAAGTTTTACGTTTTGGGCGGGTACAGTCAGGAGGATTACAGCGATACAAAAATGGTTCATCGCTACGATCCAGCCACACAGCAATGGGAGAATATGGGGAAGATGCCAGGGCCCAACAATGATATAAAAGCATGTGTGCTGCATTTACCGGAGCATTTGAGGCTATGTCCAGAGTAGACAGAGGTGGTTAGTACATTTACTTGAGAAACTTTTACTTGCAGTAGTTTTCAGACGCCATATTTTTACTCCTACATCATATATTTTATAGTGTAACTTGAGTAAAAGATTTGGTTACTATTTGAAATGAAAGGTGCTTAAAGGGACATTTCTGGTGCTCTATTATGCTTTAAGGGGCCCTAAATAAACCTGCAAAGAGGTTGCAGACACCGTGGGACTAAATAAACAATATAGCATAGCAATGAGGAAAGTAAAATGTCAATCCAAAATAAGCTTCAGTTGTTTTAAATATATAGTATTTCTCTTTAATTGGACTGAAGGGTTAGAAGCTCATTTAGGACAGTGCATCTGAACTAATAGTGTGTAGTATTTTGTGGGGTGTAATCTGCTGCGTTGACACCAAAGGTCCTGACCACATGGCTCCACTGTGTAAAGGCTCAAGCTTATGTCACAAACCAGGAAGAACCTTGGAAACTGTGATATCCTCCTGTGGGCTCTGTTCCTGGAGGCAAGTCTGACAAAATCTAGGAAAAGTGAGAAAATGTCCCAGTTTTCTTCATTTCCGTGTCATTGTATCGTTCCGTTATGTTCAGCTAATCAACAATTACAACCATACCTCAGTTTTCATACGTTCACCACTAACGCACAACTCCTATACGCAGTTAGAAAAGAAGCGTGAATAAAGCCTATTGTCTCATCATATTGTATCTGCATTATGTTTAGATTTTTGGGGCTGGACGCAAAGAGCAAATAATCAGCGCTCAAGCTGACTGAAGCTCAGATTTATTGTACAGATTTTGTTGTAATACATTTTATTTGCAATGTGTAATAAAAGAAATAAACATTTAACCTGTTTGACTAATTCTTAGTTAATTAATACATAATTTACATTTAAACATAGTATTTATTGCTTATTAAATGTAGAAGTAGCAGCATCTCTGATCATTATAGTGATGGAAGAAGTAGTAATAGTTAATAGTACAAGTACTACATAATACTGTTTAAAATAGCAAATGTGAATCAAAGAGATTTTTGAAACATTAGTGACTTGTTTGGTTACTATGAACTATGTACTTAATTTCACTGCAATACTATTTTTTATTGAATCTTTATTAATAACTGCATTTTTGAATATTCAAATTAGGTCACTTGTTGTCACAAAAAAGAGCAGTACTTGCATAATAAAATAACTCTTTACACACTGTACAGTAATGGGATGGAGTGTGTAGTTAAGGTAATTACTGAAAACAAGACACATCTCTCACTTCACTTTATTTCATATTATGAGGATTATTCCTAAACCAAAACATATGAAATCCTCCAGTTAAGGTCGTCCTGGAGACGTCAAGAAGATTTGTCATTACTCCCAGCAGGTTGTCCTAGTGTCATTGAAAGACGAGTCCAATGCAGAGGACACATTATAGGAACAGCAAATTTAGTGAACGTATAACAATAACCATAAACTAGGCCCTGTATGAAGACTTTGATTAAACAAACTGATATCACATTGCTCTATTTAGTTATTGGAAAAAGAAGAAACCCAGTGAAGGTGGTGTGTGCGTTGGCGTTGTCAAAAACCCGGCCGTTCTCCCAGAGCTCGAGGTGCAGAGTGTCTCCTGGAGCCAGAGTCAAGAGGACTGAGTTACTGCTGCTGTCTGCGCCATCCGAAGACACTCCCTCATATGTGGAAATCTGGAGGTACAGGTGGGTGATATGGACAAAAAATATTACTCAATCTTTTTAAAATTATCTTAATTATGATATTCTGTCAATATTATGGCAGTAAAGGTTTAGGTTCAGATATTGCACTCAAAATGAATGGAGTATAAAATAAAAGTTGTATTTGGGATTTCGTAATTGCGACTTAAAGACTTAAGAACTAAGATTTATTTAGATATGGAAGATTTCCTACATAAACTGCTAAATATTCTGGATCTCTACCTGTTCTGAAATGCATGTGATTCTTGTATTAGTTTATCAGTTCATGTTTCAGTTTTATCTCAAATGTTAAAGCTCCTGGACAGGTTTTAACTGTGCACTATATAATGAATGTTCATATGGAAACATACATCGCAAATCAACACCCAACTGTCAGAAAATTGCTATTACATTTTTATTTAAACCGTCTGCTGTATCAATTCAGTTTTTTCCCATTATATTTCTCATTCTTACCTGGACATTGTTGTTCATAATCAAAATGGCGCCCGTGGTGTGACTGTTGTATCCATAGGTGTTGAAGGTGAAGAAGTAAGACCCGCCCAGAGGCGCTGTGAAGATTCCTGTGACAAGAACAGACATGAGCCCAGACCTCTGTAGAACATAAGACTTACGTTACTATACTGGCTTATCAAAAGACAAATTCAAAGGTTGAAGGTGCAATCTGTAACTTTTCTAGAGGCGTGTCTGCCACATACCTGTGTGTTCTCGTGACACTCAGATGCATCACAATTCAAGACAAAAACACAATGTTCCACAGCATGGCATTAAACTTATCAGCCATTCATTCAATAAAAGGGGTTTCTAAGCTATGAAACAGCTTAGAAATAACTTCAAATTCTGACCTCTCCACAGATCTGACCTTAGACTTGGCCTGGTGATGTCACCTGCATGTCTCCATGGAAATATAAGTTTAATGCCATAGTGTGGAACAAGCAATAATATCAGAGAGCAGCAGATGCTAAACCAAACAGTTACACAGTGCACATTTAAACTTTAAAAAAAGATCATCTGGGAAACAAGGTTGATTAATACAAAAATGATTGTTATCAATTTTAGTTTCTTCACAAAAATTGGAAATTTCTCAACTTTAATCTTATGGGCAGAATTCAAGTTGTTTTTTTGTTTTTTTTTTTAACTGATGTAGCTTTGTGTTTTCACAGTGTAGGTCGTGTGCTTTTATTGTGTCCTTCACCCAACTAAGGGCCAAAGAGCAGCACAGTATTCAGCCCGCACCAGTGTTGACATCGTAGGCATTTCCGATATTGGAGAAAACTCGTTTAAACACCAGGGTCTTCTCTGCACATGGGCCTTTGTACTCCTCCCCAGAATCAGCCAGAGACACAGAGAAGGCCACCTGCGGAGAGCCTGGGGGCATTAAAGGAGACACGAGTCTATAAGACATTTTATACTTTGCAGTTGTAGATTCTACATGTATGTCTGTGGCAGAATGTTCAGCATTTACCATGGTAACACAATGCTCACATACACATATATCTTGTCCACATCCCCTGTGGACAAGATACAACAGTCTCCCACGTATGGTAGACAAATACTATATTCAAAAGAACTAAAAAAAAATACCTTTCCCCATATTCTTCTTTAGTTCTGTGAAAGGAAACACAAACCATTCTTAGTTTCTACAAAGTCATTTCAAATAATTTCACAATAGAAGGTATGAGTATTACAACTGTACATTATGTGATCTTTGTATTTGAGGCTTGGGTAAAATATCATAGAAAAACTCATGGACTTGTAGTAAAAATGAGTGACTTGAGGGAGGTTCAATAGAAGAAATGACCCACCAAAACGAACAGTTAGTGTCTGGGCTTTAGAAATCCACTAATGCAACTTTAAGAGTTTCAGCTTCCAGTTCTATGTGACACTTTAAGAACTTGAGGACCATTTAAAATATATACTAGTATATATAATTTTTATTGTTAATTACTATGGCAACGGTCCTAATGAATAATCTCTCTAAAACCTACCTTGATTCTCCTCTTTGAGTTTGTCAATTTCCTCTTTCTGTCTCGTCAGCTCAGCCAGAGTAGCGTTCAACCTAAACTCCACATCTTCCACATTTTTGCAGCATTTGTCGATGTTATTCATTAGCATCTCCATCTTCAAAATCAGGTCGAGTGTACTCTGAAACCAGCTGGGCATTGTGAAGTCTCCTCTTTGAGACTGAACAGAGCACAACCCAAAAGCCAGCACCAAAACCCATGTTTTCAGGTCCATGTTGTGTGCCCTGCTGCTGCTTCTCTCTGCACTTAAATGAGGCACAGGGGCCTATATGTTTTCTGGCCTGAAGTGTGACAGGTCGAGTCTTGTCTTGTTCCAGAAAGGGGTAGATGTTCTCTCTATGTTTCTTAGGTTAATAACATATAGGATGAGATCATATTTATCCTCCTTTGGTCCTGGTTTGAGCCCAGTTAAGTCCTAATGTAGTCTTGGTTTGGTGTGGCTCCATTAGTACTGGACTAGTCCATATTTAGGTCCAGTTGTCCCAAATTCAATGTGTTCACACAGTGTGGAGTGTGGAGTGTGTAATAGTTCTGGTGGGGTGGTCTCCTTGTACAGATGCTTTACCTGGAATGTTCCACAGTATGGCATTAAACTTATACCTTGTATCCACCTATTACAGGTGTACTTGATATACACAACATATATTTCAAAACATGCATTCTTACTGACGCTGGTGTCCTCTCTCCACAGATCTGACCTAACCTGGCCAGGCTGCGTGTCTGTGTATATAACGTCATACTGAAGAACACTCCCGGCCAATGACGTGGGGTCAGGTGAGGCGAGTGAGGCAGGGCATCACAATACATTTAAGGAATAAAAAAATCTGCTCAGTCTCAATAAGAATTAATAAATAAATACTTTTGTACCTTATATATGAACTTTTTTCAAGTGGTTTATCTTCTTATTGTCAAGACAATCAATCTTGTACACAAAAGAGCACATTCAGTGACATTAACTAGTGTTTGACCAGAGCCAAGGCCATAGAACCTTTAACACATTTACTACAGAAATATGGACTTGAAGTTTAAACTAGACAGGGTCAAATTTCACTGCACAGTTTAATTGAGCCTTTTTTACAACTTAAGAAATCATTAGCAAGTACATTAACTATTATCATAATGTGGATATTCTCTACACAGATTATTTGCAGAAGGCTAAGTAATGAACCACCCCACAGGCAGCATTATGGAGTTTATCTCTTGGTTGGTTGGTTAATTCCCTCTTCTTTAGTGTAGATAATCGAGGATCAAAACTTGCATCAGATTTTTTCCCCTTTATTCCCGTTTCATGTAATGTTGGTATTAATGCTTTTATTGGTAAAGGTGATTATTATTTAAAGGTGTTTGTAAAGAAAATACAAGCAGCTTAGTGCCCATCAACATTTTTGAGCCTACTTCACTTTGCCTCACCAGCTGTAAACCTCACTGCACCTCACTGCTCCAGGCACAGCATTAACATCTCCAAGGAGACAACCCTCCACAAGAAAAGTTACAAACTACATCTTTAAAGAGAGAAAGACTAAGCAGGAAGTCTTCAGTAAATCTACAAGTGACAAAACCTTTATGATAACAAGAAGATTTAACATTGCACTGCTCCTTCAGATATACTTTAGTTTTTCTCCTTTTATGTGCGAAAATATCAATAAGTGTGCATTATTAATTACTTGTTACTTTTCTGAAATATTTCCCTTTCTTGGATAATTTCTTCAACTACTACCTTGTACCTCTACATAATTTTGAAGTTACCTATACTATTATATGAGTAAATATTGTGGCACTCAAAGAGGCTCCTCAGTGATTTGTATTTACACTAATATTATAATCTCTGACCTCATATAAATAATGCAAACAAGTATTTTACTGCCTTAAATGGCTTGGTAGACATATTAAACACGCTCTTATGTCTGTCACAGCTCCTGGAAGCTTCCCCATATTCTCCCATCTATTCATTGTGGGGTCAAAACGATGCACTAGCCCTGATTCACTGTAGTCCTCCTGACAATACCCCCCTAAAATATACAGTTTATCCTCCAAAACTGCAGAGGTCGCTCCAACGTGTGCAACAGGCAAATCCCCAAAAACACTCCAGGAGTCAGTGCGCGGACAGTAGATTTCACACACAAGTTGGTCGGTGTAAAATTTTCGCAGATTGCAAACTCCACCGGCGACATACAGGCACCCCCGGAGCGCCTCCATGGAGTGTAGAGCGCGGTCAAAGGTCATGTCGCACAGGTAGGTGAAGCCCCCTGCAGGATGGTACGTGAACAGCGACACGAGGCATTCATATTTGCAGTTGAAGCCTCCGGAAATAAATATGGTGCCGTTACACACAGCGGCAGCTTGACCGCTCAGGGTCTGTTTCAGCGAATGCACAAAACTGGGAAAGAAAAACATTTATTATTTGAAAAAATTAGAACACAATTACAGCATATTTTTTCTTACATGCAGTACAGCACACAACACTACACTACACACCTCAGTATAAGCAGCTCTAGAAATAAGTAGAAACAAATCCACTGTGTGCGGTTTTTCGTCTAATTATAAAACTTTTTTTGGGCTAAATGATCAGGAAGTGTGCTGTTAGCATGCTAGTGGTTGCTAGTTGTAATAACAAAACCCCACTCTGGCCTCTGAAAGTTCTGAGTTAATAATTAGGATCACAACAAGCAGTAAAGTAGTTCTAGTTCTGTTTTTTCACATTCTGAAGGACAAAAATCAGGTTAAGATACATGATAAAGCCTTTGAAGGAGAATATTTAAATTTATCTAAGTAATTTCTAGCTCTCACAAACGTTGCTAGTATTTATGTGCATTGCAGGCAGATGCACAGGTTTAGAAATGTGAAAATGTGTACCTCCAGCTGTCAGTGTCTGGGTTGTACATCTCCACTGAGTCCACATTAGTGTTGATCTCTTTGTCTCCGCCGATGGCAAACAGTCGTCCTTCATGTGCGATAAGTGAGAAATTACTTCTAAACTCATTCATGTCTGCCAGTCTCCTCCAACTGTTCTGCTCAGGGTCATATCTGTGACAAAACAGGAAGAGCATACATTATACATCATACGGTCGTCAAAGTTTTCAAGATTTAATGTCTAAAACTTTAATGCGAAACATCACCTACAGCTAAAATACAGGTAAATGTATACTTTTATGAACATTGCAACCGAGCTTTGTCTTTGCCATAGTCTGAATATATAAATGGACTCAGCTAACCATGTTACAGAGAGGAAGTGAGTATTGGCGTGATTCTGGCTCCAAAAATGGTCATCCTCTGTCTTCTTTTATGTCTTAAAAAGTTTGCATTAACCAACTGATCCTGATGTTTTTAGAGGAAGTGAGTATTCTGGCTCCAAAAAATGGTCACCCTCTGTAAGTGCTGCAGTTACCCTCGTCTTTTTGGTCTTAAAAAGTTCGCATTAACCAACTGATCCTGATGTTTTTATTTTGCTATTTTGTATGTAAATAAATTCCTATTCTTCATATGGACTTTGCGTCAAATTCGCCCCTATAACAGCTATTCTTGGTGAGCTTCATTTTATTGGACTTTACTTGCTTTTATTTGCAGTTTTGTTCTACTTTGACATTCATTTTAGATGAATTGCTTTTCCTGGAATATTCCACAGCACGGCATTATAAGCATACAGGTCATATCTGTGGAGGTGATTATAAGTTGTCCCCCTGTCAATCACGCTCTCTGAAATCAGGGAGACAAGACACAGCTTCAGATCCACTCACATTTGTAAAGTTTTATCAAATTGTGTTGCTCTGGCAGGTCAGGTAAGGACCACTGCAACAGTTAAAACTAAACTACTACTGTACTTCTAGTCTATAATTGTATTTGCATGTAATTACCTGTAGGCTGATTTCATGATGTCATCTTTAGTGTAAAAGTAGCATCCACCAATCACATAGAGTTTTTCTCCTATGGACGCAACACCATGCCTAAACTTTGCCTGATCCGGAATCTCTCCGAGTTTTCTCCATTCGATGTCTTTAACGAGGCCTGTGCCACTTCGAAGACAGTTTGCAAACCACATTTCTCTGCTGGCAATCCTCTGACCCATATCTGGATTTAACTGGTCCCCTCCCACTACAACCAGTGCATTTTTGGGCTTTCGAACTCTGCATTTTGCTTCTGTATCCTGGTTCCCGAAATCTTTCAGTGCAGCTAAGTACAATTCAACGTCTTTGCTGTTTTGAGCGCATTCCATTCGCAAGTTTATCGCTCGGACTTCACGAAACTCTCTAAATGTCATCAAAGGAAAACGAACGCTGGACATGAGCAAGCTAGCTTGGTTTAGTCGCTCCTCTGGGCGAGCTTCGATCCAAGAAATCACAACGCGAAATACAGCCAGCTCTGAAGGTGCGCACAAACCGTCACACTTTAGAAAACCAACGAGCTTTTCTGCAGAAAGATCGAGAAATTTCACAGTTCCAGACACTTCCCAGAAATTCCTTAAAACAAAATCTGTAGCGTGGTCAAGTAGCTCGGTCATGCCATACGCCTCAGCAAAAGACATGAGATCCAAGCAAGAGTTAGTGTCAATTTGTTCATGCATGAATTTTAAACATAAAGACAAAGCTGGAGAAAACTGGAGCTGGAGCGCGGTGCAGGCGATTTCAAAGACGCAGTCCCAGTTCAGGTGGAGGTGTCCGGTGTAGGAGCAGGCGATGAGGGCCTCGAGTTCTGCAGCAAACAGGAAAGGAAGAGCAATGCAACTTTGACTGGATTCCCTCATTCCACTGGTGAACATCCCACGGAAGAAGTCACTGCTGGCAGCCAGGATCACTTTGTGCACTACAGTAGGAAGAGATGAGTTTAACATCACAACACTTTAGAGCCTGCATTATCCATTCCAGCTTTTTACCCAGTACACCACAGCCTTATTATTATTATTACCAATAGGAGAATACTTAGAATATCTTAGAAAATCAATACACAACAGCATAAATAATAATGTTAGTCTTATAGTGCTTTTTCATACTCATTTTCATTCACGCTGCAACGTACAAACTGCACTGGTCAGACCAAGTCATTTCTGGACCATC
>JACN01111247.1:0-10222 GCA_000787155.1 Scartelaos histophorus
TATTATATTATATTATATTATATTATCAAGTGTGTACTTTTGTTTAGTGTTAATGTTTTGTCTTGTTTTTATTTACAAAGGTTTGAGCTATAGAGGGTTGAATAAAAAACACACATTATAGACATAAACTAGTTCTTTAAGTGTTGCATTCTCCTATTTATTTGTTTCTTGCAGCTCATTTTTTTTAACAGTATCGTACATTTCAAATACTTTATTGGGATAATTCTGCTTTATGGTTTGATTTCAATATTATCGTTATTGTCTATATTTACTACAATGTATTGCACTTCAAAATGTGTTATTGTGACAAACCTGGAGGGGGGTTATCAGACTGTGGGATGTAAAATCTGTTCATAATTATCTTATGGAGGCAAAATCAGATCCCCATGAGGTATTATATCTTTCAATATTTTATCAACAACATGGTTTAAAGTTAATATATAAAGACGATGGTTTAGGTTAAAAGTGCAGTGAAGGGTCCACTACCTGTATGCCTCCATGAAAATGTTATCGCTAGAATGTTCCACACTATAAATGATACGTACTTATCATAAGAATGACAAGCAGGTTACAGCACTACATTTCAATTCAGATATTCATACATTCATATTCATGAGCAACAGAAACGAATAAATGCCTGATGAATATGTTTAATGTCATAACATGGAACATTCCAGTCAAAGTAATAACATCTCCATGGAGACACCACCAGTTGCAGTTGCACAGTGCACCTTTAAGCAAGTAATCCACAGGAAACGACAATGAAATGTTCCCAAAAAGCACAGAAATCAAGCTTTTCTCTGTGTATGTTTTTCCAGTTTAAATGTTAATTTTTTTCCAAATTGTTGTTTGACGTGACAATGCAATATTTTTCTTCCGCTACTGACAAGCTTAAAAAGTTTCTTTCTATTTACTGCCACAATTGGAAATTTAATGTAGCCTTGTGTCTGCTGTTTTCCTATTCTGTTCTAACTCATGGCCATGTGTGCCTTTATATGATATCATATTTGTCACTCTTTTTTATGAAGAATTGAAGAAAGATTCTGGAAGTTTTGTCAGCTTTGGGCTCTGGGTTGATGTATCTAGTTGTAATCTCTCATATGATCAACGTGACATGACGATTTGCACCCCATTTTGTATCTGAATACATTTATCAGATTTATTGTATGCGGTTATAACATTACCCGAACGCATTGCTTTGTCACTGCAGAGGAAAGATTTAGTTTTGAGCTTCCAACTTCTTTCACCTTGTTGCAACTTTGTCCTCAATTCAGTTTCTTTGAGAGAATTTCACTTTCCAACACAAACACTTCCAAACGCATCATTTCAGACACCCTGGAGCAGAAACACTAAGCTTTGAGTTTGCCTTTTCTGTTCGCAATCAGCTGTCAATTTATCAGTGCAGCAGAACATAGATAGCAAATGTATTTCTGGAGCTCAGCAGGCATCTTCACGCTTGTTTCTTCTTCTACTATTGATTTATGTGTGGGACGTGCAAACCGACAAACAAGTTAAACTGATCAAGCGGCTAAATGCAACGCCAGTGTGGTGGGTATACAGCATTGTTCATGTAAAACACTCAATTAGCCCCTGGAGTCTCATCTCGTGCTCTTTCAAGTCATCAGGCTTTCAGAACTGAAGCGCTCTGCAGCTGTACCGAGCCATTTCCCAGCAGGCTTTGCACTGGCGGCGCAAACACACACACACACGCACACACACATGCCTGAGACTGGGGAGAATATGTTGTTTTTGGTGAGTAGAATCTTATTTGCCACACAACATTATCTCCCTCCGAAAGGCGCTTTGTGTTCCAATATTTAAAGAGGCAAAAGGGAGGAGAGTTCATTAGGCTTTTGTAGCGCAGATAGCTCCCTCCAAGACTCCAAGCCTTAGTTCACAGTGTGCAGTCACCAAATAGTGCCTTTTCTATTGTTTGCTTTGTGCAGGCTACATTTTTATGAGGCCACACTCCAACTGTTAAAGTAATGGTGTTTGTATATGTGTGTATGCATGTGTGTGTGTATGCATGTGTGTATGTGTGTGTGTGTGTGTGTGTGTGTATGTGTGTGTGCGACGCAGAGAGACCCATCTCCAGACATCTTCCAGACAGGATGAACTAAAGTCAGAGAGTTTCATAGTGTCACTGTTCGAAGCCCAGGGCAGAGTTGATGAGAGTTCATAGCTGTGTTCCAAACAGAAATAAAAAGTCAAAGCTGCGTGACTGCCTGGAACACTAAGCTAAAGTTAACACCATCTGAAAAAATAAAACAAATACACTGATATTTCTGCAGTATTTTCATTTCATAATAGATTTCAGATATTGTGTGAATACTGGGGAGTGTCGGTACCTAAACTCTAAAGCTTTAAAGGCTTTTCCATGGCTTTAAATGCACTTATAAGAGTCAGACTATTTTATAACTTATACTTCTACTATATCACAAAATAATATACAAATTCATTGCATTACTAGTATGTCCCAGAGCACTTGATTTTCTTGTGTTTTACCTGATTTACATCCTCATGGAGATTGCAAAATGATTTCAGAAGGTCCCCAGAAGATATGGAGAGATTTAAATGAATGGCATAGTCATCATCACTTTTTTTTTAGATTGTTTGATTTGCATGTCATTGCTCAGAAATCTGCACATTTGCGTTATTGTTTTAAAGTTTAAACAAGCTTAAAAACAATGAATAGTGGATATGAATGGCTTTACTAAGGAAGTTCAATTTAAAGCATTACCCAACTTTCCTAGTTAAGATGACAACATGAGTAAAGTGTAATATATCATTAGCTAAGTGCCTTTAGGGTTTACCGTATTTTTCGGACTAAAGGTGCATCTAAAATCATTACATTTTCTCAAAAATCAACAGTGGCCTTATAATCCAGTGGCCTTATGTATGACCTTTGGTTGTGTTTAACCTCCAACCGATTTTATGTTGTAACATTACGGCTAATAACGTATTAGTGGGCGAGTCAGGAGGAGTAATATGTTGGCGACATATAGGGCGACTGTGCAACATACCGGTAGTTCTGCCGTGTGCTGTACAAGGACCCAAAATGCACCTGTTAAGAGACATGCACCATGCAGATTTCAGGTTTTGTATTTTAGTGTTAAAACTGAACAATGTTGAGAGGGATCCGGGCATGTTTGATGCCCAAATCACCAACTGTTAAACTTGTATTTTTGTGTTATCTACAACTGAGAGTTATTGTAAATGACCTGAATAAAGTTCGATTTATCCGACACACGTTTTGTTTCTCTTATTGCGCCTTATAATCCGATGCTCCTTATGTGTGGACAATGACACAACTGACATATTATTTGATACTGCTCCTTATAATCCAGTGCACTTTATAGCCCGAAAAATACGTTTTGTTTTTTGTTTTTTTCTCTGTACGACCAAGTGAAACTTTGCAACATCTGCATTGCACTGGGGGAATCCACAAGTGAAAAGCTTTGAGTCTACAGGCAAAACAAACCAAGAAGTGAAGCCCCAAAAGATGCAACTACTGAAGCAACATATTCTTCATTTTCAAGTTTCAAAACTATTACCCAAAACAGAGGCTTCTGAACTCTGTGTTTTACTTGTACCTCCTTAGACTGAAAATCTTCTAGAAAATCTGTCTCAGTGTGAAAGGCATAAGAAGGTCTTTTAAGGTCATGTGCCATAGAGTCAAACTACATTTTACAACTACAACTACATTTTCACATTATAATTTTAGATAATGCAAAAATTTGGTATGGTTGGAAGAGAATAAAGTGAAAGGCAAAGTAAACATGCCAGGTTGAAAAATAAATGATTTAATATTTGTACAGGTTCAGGAGTTAGTTTCTTTGTTCAAAATGTGAGATAAACTCTGATTTGTAAAGCTTCAAAAACCACATGTGCCTTATTTGTAGCATTGCACATATGCGCGTTATCTTAAATTTTTCACAGGAATCCATTTCTGGCTGGTCCCTGGGCTAAAAGTGAGATTCTGCGGCGGCGTACACCACTGAGCTATGGATTTGTCGAGCATTTTCTTGTGCCTGCTTATTTATCACACTGTGTGGCTTTGATAACCTTCGCCCCAGTGTTACAGGAAAAACACACTTTTTCACATTATTTTTCCCACTGTTTTCTTCCAACGTGATTCCTGAAAATTATAGATCAGAGTCAAGACACACGTTCCATTATCAGGTCATATTTAATAACATGAAGACCGCGGTGTTAGGGGTCTGGCCCTTGTAAAGCGGCCGTCATTGGTCCCTGCTGTGACGTATGACAGGACAATAGATGGCGCCCCAGAGCACCTGAGCTAAAAACATAATTCATCATCAGTGAGTAGACAGGGGCTCCTCTCACACGTCTGATGAACAGGATCGTGTCTGGGCTTTCTACTTTATAAATCAATACCACAGCATTTTCCTGGAAGCCTATTCACCCTATTACAGGATGCTTATTGTGCAAAATGGGGAAGAGCCAATATATATAGTGCAATCAACAAGTGATCTTCAGGGAGCTAATGAGTGTGAAAGAGGAAAGAGCATTTTCAACATTTCTACATTTTAACATAAAGAAGTGATGCTGAGTATTTCTTTTCTAAGAGGATATGAAAGTATTTGTCAGATATAAACCTGCGCCTGAGCTCTCAGCCCAAACCAGAAATAGGTTTGGATTGATGAAAAGTTCAGTTTTTACATTCACAGTCGACACCTGTATGGCTTTGCTTTGGGCTGTGCACCTCTCAGATCAATATGTGGTGAGTGGGTCTTCCTGGATGTGCCTCTGGACTAATGATGTCACAGCGTCACTGATAAGACTTCATTGTCTCATAGAAGTACATGCTGGAGCCTCTAGGAAAGAGAGAGATAAGAGCAGAGATCCTCTTATCAGACCCAGACATTAGCTGTTTTATCCCATTTGAACTAATTTAATCCAAAACAGCAGCATCCCTTTAAGGTGCCGATAAAAAGTGTGCTTTGAAAAATATACAATCTAAATAAAGGGGAGCTTTTATCTAGTGGTGTCCTGGTTGCAGCAATTAATGTGAACATCAGCTATACGCTGATAAAGCAGGTAGAGACTACAAACAGACTGTTGTAAAAAATATGAGGTAAAAACAAACAGTCTGGTTTATTATGCTCATCACAGATGTGGTGCTAACACAAACTGCTATTAAGAATCCTTTTAAATAGAGACATTCATTCTCACTTAGTGGGCTGGTTTACCAGCAAAACTAGTACAGGAAAAACAAGGCAGACAATTTACACATAGAGGGAAAGTAGATGAGACTTTTGTGAGTGACAACTTTTTCATATCTTTTTATGTACATTCATTTTCAGCAAACTCAAAACAGTACATTTTACATGGTCCTATTTTTAGCGTCTGACAAAGTGCTCAGTCCTCAGCTCCTCCACTCTGCTGCTGCTCTAAGTGAAACATATCCACATGGTACAGGAGGTGACAGTTTCCCTAAATCACACTAACAGACACACCATGAACCACAGCTGGGCACAACAGGAATAGAAATATTATAATTCACTATAATATACTGAATATTTTGAATTCTTAAATAGAGTTCATCAAATGGAAACTCAGTATAGGCTACATACGATTTCATGGGAGAAAAGATTTGCATTAAAGGTTATAGATTACACCAAATTGAGTTTAAGCCCTGTTCAAATGTTGTTACCTCATCAAAAACCTACCTGCATTTGTGTTTTACTCCCACATGTTGGAGTAACCCTTTAGTATTTTTAGTCTGTCGACATCTGCAAAGCTCAAACTGCTCTGCTCCACCTTATGATGTCATGTAGGGGTCATTTGCAAGTGAACTCCTTTTACTTTTAATTCAGTAGAAAACGGCACGGCTGAAAATATTAAGTGTAATATTAAGTGGGTTTAAAAACACAGTGGAGCACATTCTGTATTTTCATTATAACATAGATCAGAAAATAGTGTAATATGGGCCCTTTAATAATACTGACCACACAATAGACGTACTAATTTCATCAAAATGGTAAATTAAACTGAAAGTAAACCTCTTTGCAGCTGAACTTCGGTCTCAGGTGATGAAGTTGTGCAAAGAAAACTAAACATTTTGTCTGAATGCAAAAGAATGACTTTCCCCATCGCTGCCCGGCCCCGTTCACATGAAATAAACAGCAGCGAGAGCCGTGCTGGTAAAAGAATAGAATAAGCAACAAAACAGATTGGAGAGTTTTTTCATGACACCAGATTTGCATTTTCAGCGTGATGTTCTGATGCCACAGGACGTGAGGGGCACAGACCGACCAGGGAGACTCGGGAGGAGACCTGATCTGAACCACGGGAAGCCAATTAGCAAGATGTAGATTTTTTAGGATGCAGAAGTGCAGCAGCGATGGAGCCGCAATTTCCAAATAACTTCACTAAAGATACACGCAGCCAGATGGGACAGATGGTTCTAATAATGCTGTTATCATCATCAATCAGGCATTAAAATACAGTCGTTACCGTCTCGTAATAATTGGGGAATGTGTTGCCTTGGCCAGGTATTTTCTAAAATATAATCTATAGGGTTTTGTTAGGTAAATGATTGGTGTCTGTACATTGTAAATCATCCAATTAGGGTCTAAAAGGCAATTTCATTCTGTCGACTGAGCAAAAGTTTTTATATTTTTACACTTTTCAGATTTTTTCCTCATCACAAACCTGGAGTTGTGTTTTGTTTCATTCACACTTGAGTTCAAAACGTGTCGTGTGGTAATACAGGAAGTGCACTGTGTTTTTAAACTCCAGACACCTTCATTATAATCATATGGATAATTACAGCCCTGGAATTTTCAATCTTTACTGAAATAAAAAGGTAAAAAGCAGCTGTTAATTACACAAGCTGGAACAGAGCATTTTGAGATTTGGAGATGTAGACAAACAACATTCTAACATGGCTTAAAGCTCACAGGAGTCAGTTTTGCATGATATTGGAGCTTTAAGAGTGAGTAGCTTCAACAGTTCTGTCAGGAAACCAGTCGTTCCCTGGTTTTATGTCATTATTACAGTAGTTATGTCTACTGAGCTATTCTAAGGTGCGAATTGTCACCTGAACCCTGTCAGAACTGAAGAACCTACTTGGATGAGTGACAAAACATATTCGCTGTTTTCTTTTGCTATAATTTATTAGTGATCTCACAAACAACAGCAGACAGAAGCTTTTTGAAGACTCTGATGCACTATTCCTTTATAAAATCCTTAAAGTTGCACAATTCTACTGCTTCCAAGACACTTTAAAGGTCTTACATTATGGAAAACTGACTCTTGTGAGCTGTAAGCCATGTTATAATGTATCTAGTACCGTATTTTTCGGACTAAAGGTGCATCTAAAATCATTACATTTTCTCAAAAATCAACAGTGGCCTTATAATCCAGTGGCCTTATGTATGACCTTTGGTTGTGTTTAACCTCCAACCGATTTGATGTTGTCCACATTAGTCTAATAACGTATTAGTGGGCGAGTCAGGAGGAGTAATATGTTGGCGACATATAGGGCGACTGTGCAACATACCGGTAGTTCTGCCGTGTGCTGTACAAGGACCCAAAATGCACCTGTTAAGAGACATGCACCATGCAGATTTCAGGTTTTGTATTTTAGTGTTAAAACTGAACAATGTTGAGAGGGATCCGGGCATGTTTGATGCCCAAATCACCAACTGTTAAACTTGTATTTTTGTGTTAGCTACAACTGAGAGTTATTGTAAATGACCTGAATAAAGTTCGATTTATCCTGAATAAAGTTTGATTTATCCGACACGTGTTTTTTATCTCTTATTGCGCCTTATAATCCGATGCTCCTTATGTGTGGACAATGACACAACTGACATATTATTTGATACTGCGCCTTATAATCCGGCGCACTTTATAGCCCGAAAAATACAGTAACTCTTTATTATCTATTATTATGTCCCTGTGCACATCTCCAAAGCTCAAAATGCTCTGTTCCACCTTGTGATGTCATGAAACAGTTTGCAGAGGAAGTTAGCAGAGGATATTTTGTACTTTTTGTTCAGTAGAAATCAGCATTTCCAGGGCTGAAATTATCCGAATAATTCTACTGAAGGTGTATGGAGTTGAAAAACACAGTGGAGACAACATAGATCTGAAGATAACATCATACAGGCTCTTTAAAAAGAACCATATATTATACTCTAACCACTAACATGTTTCAACAAAGAAGACATGGTGTTCTTTACTTCACCTGTCAGTGGTTGTGATGACTTCAGCCACTAGAGGAAAACACTGTAAATGAATCGTGTTAAAATCCCCACTCCAGTTTGGTCGTGAGTGGTTTGGAACTACTTGACAGCGTCCGACCAAAGAGCATTAATATTCCACTGGAGTCTTTAGAAAGGACTTGGTCTAGTGCCACGGAGCTAAAACTGCAGCCACTCCAAACACTATAAGCCCATGTTACAACCACTCATTTTACCAACTTGTTCTCAGTCCGGTCCAGCCAAGTCGAATGTTTGTGTGAAGTAGTTTGCTCATAGTTTAAGAATTGTGGATTGTTTGGTTCAGAATAGATTTGTACCTGTGCTCATTTGTTATGCAGTAAAGTCTGTCCTTCCCACATATGCAGTTTGTTTAAGGTCCTATATTTAGCAGCCACTTTTTACCCTTTTTTCTGTAGAGATTGGCAATTTGAGGGCTGAAATTTTAAAGTAAGTATCAGTCTAGAAAAGGGCTTCCTCTTCTTCTTTCTGTTCCTTTTCATTAATTTCGTGTTTAATGTTATAACTTTTATACTTGAACTTTTACACTTTTATACGTGAATGAAGCAAAACACAATTCTAGGTATGTTTGTGATGAGGAAACATTATAAGACGGATCAAAAACAGCGTCATACGGGCCCTTTAACGTGACCTAAACTCCAAAAGTTACTTGACAGTTCTATATGAAGGATTATTATGCAGGAGTTTGTTTCCAATAAGAAGCAGGGCCCGTGGTATGAAATGAACACCCTTGGGGGAAACAGAGCTGCTATTTGCTACTAAATGGGAATATTTCTCCTTTGACTCATGGATCAATCATATAAAGATGTGTAAGGCCGGGCGTGCGCTGCTGCTGCTGCTGCCGGGGCCCTGTTCTCAGATCCATCTCTCTCAGTCCGGCTAATCCTCGTGATCTAGTGCCAACATGCGTCTCTTATTCACGGGGGCGGCCACTCAGCGCACACTCACTGTTTAATGAATGACCTCGAAGGCTGTTCCCAAAAGCTAATAAAAGCGTGAACCGTGACACAAATAACCACGCTAAATGTCACAGGTAGGGGGCGCTGATAAGCTGAAGCAGTTTGATGATCAGAGGGCAACACCTATTAAGATACAGTATGTAGTGTCACACAGTGCTAAGTTCAGACACTAGTAGATTTAATGAATTTTAGACTAACTATTCATTAAAAAACACAGTGTTCTTGTGTCATTTGGCAACACACTTTTTCTACTTTGCCAGTGTGAATGTAAAGTGAGGCTAAAGGAGCTGGAGGTGGTTTTTGTTGTTAACTTTAGTTCCACAAGTCGCCCTACGAGGTAGTTGTGGCAATAATAGTTTAATTACTATAATGTGTTGGAGTTGTTTTGTTTTATTCGCACATGTTTGACACACAAATCCTGCATATTTAGTGAGTTCTGAAACAGGAAACACTCTGGTCCACCTTGTGATGTCATGTGGTAGTATAGAGTGTGCTCCACTGTGTTTTTAAACTCCACACACCTTCTGTACAATCATTTAGATGATTTCAGCTCTGGAATTGCAAATCTCTACTGTACAAAAGGTAAATGTAGCTGTTAAGTTGAAAACTATTCAATTCAATTCAATTTATTTTTGTATAGCCCCAAGTCATAACAAGTTATCTCGGCGGGCTTCACAAAATTGTTAAATTAGCAAACAAAGATGTCAGAGAATAAGCAGAATAAGAAAAAAAAAAAAAACTCCAAAACTACCACTACCACTACCAACTACCACTTCATGACATCATAAGGTGAAACAGAGCATTTTGAGCTTTGGAGATTAGACAGACTAATAACAAAGGCTTATTGAGCTTTGGATTAGACAGACTAATAACAAAGGCTTATTTAAACATGTATGAATGAAACAAAACACAACTCTAGGAATGTTTTTGATCATGTAACATCATTAAAACATGGTCCAACAAGACTTAATTCTGTGCAATATCGGACCTTTAATAATAATAATAATAATA
>KN489844.1:2555-26185 GCA_000787155.1 Scartelaos histophorus
AAGAGAAGAGGGCGGTTTAAAAGAGGAAAGGTCAGACTTGAATCGATAAAACTAACTGTTACTTGAGAAAAATCAAGCATCAAGCAGCATTTTCACTCTGGAGATGTTATTTCTTTGCATAGAGCGTAGCACAGTGTGGCATTAAATGTGTCTATTTGCATTAATACAAGCAGGAGACAGGTCAAATTACAGGTCAGATCTGTGGAGAGACAAACTCACTCAAAGTAATCCTGCATTATTTACTTTTTTGAGAAGTAAAAACATCTGTAACAAAGTAAAATCATGATTTAGAAGCTTCATAGCAACGTTACATAGTGCAGCTTTAAAATGGTTAATTATGATAATCCCCAAGACGCAGATATGTTCAAGCCAAGAAAATTTATAACTTCAGAAGTGCAGGACTAAAATATTACTGTACCACCTCAAGCTCTAATGAAGACCCAGTTGGACAAAACTTTGAGGTATAATTTGGCCTCTACAGAAAGGCCATTTAACTTCCAGTGTTGCTATTTTAAGTTGTACCAAATTCTGTCCCAATTTCCAAAAGAATCCTTCATACATTTTGCTTTCAATACAACCAATTATCATCCATCAGTGTGTATCTCTATAGGTCAATTAAGTGGACAAATATTTTCTACAGTCTGAATGCACTACTACTATCAATACCATGTTATATACAAATATAGGGGAACAATGTAGTAGAGTGGTTTTCCTAGTCTCTGGTTTCTTTTTATGATCTGAATTAAATAAATTAATTAAATCTGTTTTTATTGCTGTTACTTTTATTGGCCTATCCACAAAAAACTGTTAAATAAAAAATATTCTGAAAATGATGAAGTAATTTAATCATAACCAGGACAATAAGAAGGACTTTACTTTTTTTTTTTATTTTGGCTCCGCCCCTCCTCTGAGTTTATGACATTAAATTTGAAAACATAAAGCTAAATTGTTGGTGATTTTTTATTTAGTTATTCATTTTTTATTTACTTAAAAGCAGATATTGCTTATAAGGGTGACTTAGTATTAACATTAACAATACAGTTGTTGGAATAGCCTCCTTCGACTGGTGATTTTGTTGACTTTGCTTCAAATTATGAATCCATTGCATAACGGCAGCATCCGTACCACACGTGCAATACTTTGGGGATGAAACTCTATATTTTGATGCGGTGTGCACCCCCAAGGACTTTATTGACGTCAGTATGTTGCCTACATTAGTGCTTACAGCCTGAGCGCATTTATTCCCCTACTCATTTATTCATTAGAGGAGGTGTTATCAGCGCCCAATCATTGGTCCAATTAGGCTCTGGGTGCTTCGCTGCTATAGTCCCGTTAGCAACAGGAGACGGATGGGTAGGGAGTGAAAGAATGGTTGTCCGCTCATATTCATTTAGTTTGTCCATCTCTTGGCGGCTTCAGTAGTCCTCTCCGCCATTCTCTGATGTGTGATAAGATAGCATAGTCCCTCATATCCTGTTTCTAATACAGATCGATGAGAGGGGGGAGAGGAGGGGGGAGCTGATGGAAAGGAGAGAGGTTTGCGGAGGGAGGGGTTGAGGGGGTAGAGAGATATCTGAAGAGGAAATTAGGATTCAGAAAAGAGGACATCAGTGCGATCACATCTGTGTTCATTTGGCCCATCTCACAGTCATGCATGCGGGGCCCTGTATTCGCTCCATATTTCAGTGCCAGAGAGGAAGCCATTTCTGCTCCGTGATTGAGTGAGTCGCCTGTTCTCCTCCACTGGATACAGACAGCACACCCATTTACTGTAGAGTGACTTTTTATTGTGGGATTTTTCCTTCAGTTTTTTTTCATAAAATACTTTTTCCGCCACGGGAGGGGTGCGGAGCGGTATAGACTATTAGACAAGATATGGCAACTTGGTTAATGCCTAAAGGTGCACTGCGCAAGTTTTCTGGTATTAAACCTTTTTATATTCATGGAGATCAATCCGTATCAAGTTACAGTTCAGATCTGTGGAGAGGCAACCCTGCTCACAGTCAGAATGCTTGTTATTCTACATGTAATTGTAATATTGTAATATTCCAGGCAGAACAGTGACATATACATAGCAACAAGTAGGTGACGAAGGTACATAGTCGACTTTTAAACATATCCAGCTATCATTTATTCATTACAGGTGTTTCTATTGTTCAGAAATGCAATAATTCCTTCTGGCGACTCCCCACAGATCAATTGTACAAGCAGGTGGCGGACCCTCCTCCAGAAAGTCGCGCAGTGTCCTTTAATGTTTCACAAAATGCAATAGAAATTCATCCTTAGCTTTCAAAGGAGTCTAGATGCGTAGATTGTCTAATAAAGAAAAGGAAGTGCGTAGCCGGCGTGTCAGCCCTGCATTCAGAGGTCACTGTCTTCTTTAATTTAGCCTGTCTTAAGTCAATGGAGAGGGAATTAGCCTCTCTTGCTTTTTTTCCACTGATTCATTTAAACTTAAAGTCTGTCTGTGGCTCTTATTCAATGCGTAAGTGCAAGATTAACACAAGGAATTTAAAGTCTGTGTCACTTTTTTGGGTGAGGGTCTTCCACCTCCTTGGAGATCTTATGCCTTCAACAGATCAATTGTACAAGCAGGTGGCGAACCCTCCTCCAGAAAGTCGCGCAGTGTCCTTTAATGTTTCACAAAATGCAATAGAAATTCATCCTTAGCTTTCAAAGGAGTCTAGATGCGTAGATTGTCTAATAAAGAAAAGGAAGTGCGTAGCCGGCGTGTCAGCCCTGCATTCAGAGGTCACTGTCTTCTTTAATTTAGCCTGTCTTAAGTCAATGGAGAGGGAATTAGCCTCTCTTGCTTTTTTTCCACTGATTCATTTAAACTTAAAGTCTGTCTGTGGCTCTTATTCAATGCGTAAGTGCAAGATTAACACAAGGAATTTAAAGTCTGTGTCACTTTTTTGGGTGAGGGTCTTCCACCTCCTTGGAGATCTTATGCCTCTACCTCGATCTCAATAGAAATAAGTTGTTACAGGACAGATTTTTCACAAATAAAAACACTCATGAAAAACACATGGCACTTTTCAGCAATAAAAACACATGTTACATACATTTAATGCCATCCTGGGGAACATTCCACGCCAAGCAAAGACATGTTTAAGGAGACAAACATGCAGACAACCAGAAAAGTTACACATTGCATCTTTAAAGTTTTTATAGATCATCATTTTCTCCACTGGCTTTAAAAAATATGTCTCAGAATGGTCGATATCGTGTCTGCACATGCAAAGTCCAATGTGAAACCAATTATTAGACTGCTATAATAATAAGACTAGAATTATTCATTATAAGTAATTGCTTCATATGCCTACATGGCGCCGTTGCCCTTTTCCGAGACACACTATAACACCTCACATTGTTTAACCTTTTAAAGTCTTGTTAACTCTGCTGTAATTGAAGCACGCATGCGTCCATTCTGATCACATATGCATGGGACAAATGAGTACAAATGAGAAAAGTGGGTGCACTGTGTAACTTTTCGGCTCATCTCCATGGTGATGTTACTACTTTTACTGTATCTTGCATTTATTCGATTATAGGAGCTTTTATTTTTCAAAAGTACCACAAAATCATGCATTCTTACTGTGAGCTGGACTTCTCTACAGATCTGACCTGTAACTTGGCTTCTTGTCTCCATGGAGATAGTTATATTAGAAAATCCCAGGAAAAACAAGGGAAAACGTCTACCTGGAATCAAGGACGTGCCGGACCCTATACCACAAAAGTCACACGGTGCATCTTTAAGCTATTCAGGCTCCTCACTGAACACACTCGCATAACCTTTGTGTTGCAGTCAATTACAGTTGGGTTGCGTCAGCGGGTGATGAGCTCCCTTCGGGGGTTGGTGCATGGTACAGACTACACTTGTTGTTAATATTGCGCAATAGGAAGCGCGCACGTACACATTTACGGAGCCATACGGACCCGCTATCTCAGCGCCAGGCCCTCGAGGCAACCACCAGACGCCCCACCTCTGTTCCTTTTTGTCTGGGACGACCGATGATCTGAGCCAGCAGCAGCGCCTTCAAAAACTTCACTGCTTTATTTATAGACTGCTGCCGTGGTGCCTAAGTGGATATTATGTGGTAAGTCTGAAGTGGCCTGAATATTAACAACCCGAAGCAGTGTCTCCATATAACGTGTGTGAGCTGGAAGTCTGTGCGACAAAGACACAGGAAAGAGAGCTGAAAGTAGCCATTACTTTAGTCTATGTGAATGCTTTTGTCCATTTTAGTATAGAAGTACAAGTGTATCTGACAGTGGTAAAGTATTAGTTCAAGTAAAGATATATTTTTTACTATTTTCTGGTCTATTTTATAATGCTGTTTTCTCATCGTAAAAATTCCAAGAATAGTGTTTTATTTTATTCACACGTTTAACACAAAAACTCTGAGATCTTCCCTCAAATGTGGCCATACAGGAAGAGCTCCACTGTGTTTTTAAACTCCATACACCTTCATTAGAATCATTTGAGTGAGTTCAGCCCTCGACTTTCTAATCTCCGTTGAACTAAAGGTAAAAGGAGCAGAGCATTTTGAGCTTTGGAGACGTAGACAGACGAATAATAAAGAATCCCTCAAACGAAACCCAACTCCAGGTCTGTTTTTGTAGGAGTAACAGCATTATAACAAGACTTAAAGCTCACAAGAATCCATTTTGTGTAATATTGGATCTTTAATTGCCTCTTACGGTTGTTAGTCTTTGACCCTATCCTATAATAATGTGTAAGTTATGTTTTGGAGGTCAGTGGCAAACGCTCCCGCAATGATTTCACAGTTAAATAAAGAAACACAGCGACTTCCTTTGATAATTTGATAATAAAATGTTTGAGCCTATCTCACTATGGTCTCATACTACTAAAATTATTTGCATTTTGACACTTTTATACTATTACTACTATACTATTATTATAATAACAAAGAATAAATATATACACGGTCATAATAAAGTCAAAATAAATAGCGAAAATACAAGGAACCGCTGTTAAATAAGGCATAATTATATAAATGACAGTCATTTTCTTAAGCTCGTGGTAAAAACAAAATAAAAATGCAATGAGATCTAAAATTTCATGCCTGGACAGAAACCAATTAACCTGTAAATGCCTGTAAAAACATGCCTATTGCCTCTCCATGCTACAATACATTACATTAAATACTAGTGGAATAAATGACGGTTGATGGTGGGAGTCAATTGAGTGTGCGTACGGGGTGGGGACTAAAAGGTAAAAATGCAAAGAGGCAGAATGCTTCCTAAACCAATTAGCGCACGGGCCGAGGACAGGGGGCTGGTCTCCGCTACAATTACCGCCCTAATTGAGGTCAGAGTTGTTAATTTAGTGGTGAATTAGAACAGTTAATATGCATTTATCTGGACGGCCAGGGGAGGGGGGAGGTCCGCGCGCACGTCGCCGTCTCTCTGAGCACTTTGTGTAATTTTAACTTGTATTGCGGGAGATTACACTGAAAAGACATGCGCCGGGCTATTCTCCGCCTTTGGTGCAATTAGATGGCGAGCAGCTGCTTTAATGGGAGATGCAGGCGTGTGAATGGGCAATGATAAGGATGGCTTGAGATGGAACAACAGAGAGGCGTAACAATGGGAGGAAGCAACGATTCAGATAGTTGGAACATTTTGTAAAGATACTAAATTTAAAAGTACTGGTGTTCATTTAGGGAGCAGTCAAAGCATTGCTCAACAGATGTAAAATTAAAATGAAAAATTGCGCTTGTGGTACAAATTGACTGAATAATTCATAATTGCAGGTGAAATTTCTCAATAAAGGAACCAATTTTCTACTAGTCAGACAGATTGATTTTAAAACCACATGAAATGCCAAACTTTTAGAAGTAAAATTTGTCAAACAATATTCTATTATCCATGATATCTATTAGTTCTCCAAATACAGCAAAATCCAGTTTTATGTTGTTTGGTGTAACTTTTTCTGGGAGGTCGAGCTTGTCTCCTTGGAGATGTGTTTTGCCTGGAGTGTTCTGCTGTATGACTAAATGTATTTCTCTGGAGAGGTGCATAGACATAGAGTACATACATAGATATTTTTTGGCAATTAAAAAAAATGTAATAGAAAAAATGGGTGTAATGAATGAATGGGTAGATACCATATTGCAAAAGACTGCAGGGAAAGCATAAATATCTCTAGTTATGGCTTAGTTATTCTCCACTAGAAAAGTTCCATAGTGCGCCATTTGGTATTCTGTATCCTGCTTAGTCCTAGTAGGATTTGGAGTAGTGATTTTGTCCTGATTTCACACTGGTTTGATTCCAGTTGAGTCTGCCTTAGGTCCCGGCTTAGTTTAGTTTCAGATGCGGCTTGATTTGACTTGGTTTTCGCTATAGCTTCTGACCACAACCGAAATGTGTACGAAAGCATTAACAGATCAAGAGAAAAGAGGTGGAGTCCATTTGCTTTGAGTGCGCAGCCTCCCAATGGCACCGAAGCACATTTCATATCGGAACAGATTGAATATTTAAAAGGATGCGCATCTCCAAGGACGACGAGAAACGCGCCGTACAACAGGTTACAGATGATGATGCAAAATAGTCAGGTGAAAATGGCTCGAGATTTAAGGTGTGAGTGGCCCGTTTTTCATGGAGGTGATGGGTAGATACGGCGTGATGGTGATTCATGTTTGGACAGTAAGTGGTTCCCAACATAAGCGATCAGACAGAAATACAATGTGCTCGTGAGGAGGAAGTGAAGGGAATATTTATAGGTGTCAGAGTTAAAAGGTGTAAATGGCTTTGAGAAAGGTAACAAGGTACAATGGAATTTATGCTTTTGCTGTTAAATGTACGTGCAATGTAAAGTGTTGCTGTCTATAAAAAGAAATAGTGGTAGTATGTGTAAATAAGGTGAAATGTATGTGCATATATTTAATAAGAAGTTGAAAATTGGCTTTTGACAGTGATTGATACAGTGCAGTATAACGTCTTGTTATTTTAAAAAGTTTTTCACATTATGTCGAATGGGGTTTACAGAAGTACTAAAATCAGTCAATTTAAGTATTGATACTAAAAAAATCCATGACAACATGACAAAATATGACCTTTTTTGAACCGTTTATAAAGTAATTTTGAACTAAATCAACACCAGCATAGAACCACACTATTATTTTGTGCAAAAATGAAGTGTTTTTGCGTCATTTTGGTAACAAAATCAGTATCGAGTATCAGGTTTTTTCCTTAGCATTGAAATTGAGTTTGAAATTTTAGTATTGTGACAACACTACTACAAAACCCCCTCAGATCTCTGGGTGGGGGTAGTTCAAAAGGAGAAATCCAATTAAGGCACGATTAGATCCAAACTACTTTTAAACCCTTAATACACAATAAAAATCCTACTATGAACTCAGAAAACTGCAGAGGTGACTGTAGAGATCAGGCGGCAGAGTTTTAACTAACTAAAGCAGTACTCCTCGCAGCATATATGCATTTTTAAATATTCTCTTTGAATACAGGACAGACGCCTTTGGACCGCTGCCCGATCAAAGCACAGAGTCACCACCTTTTGCTTTTGATCTGTCAGTCTTTCCTCGTTGGGTTTTGTTATCCACGTGTCAGAGGCTTTTTATGCACGCTGCCAAACCGAGATGAACGCCAGAATGAAATTAGACTTTATGCATAACTGTAGGGATTGTCAGACAGAAAATGTACATTGAAGCAGTTATAGATCCAGAACAAATTCACGTTAAAGTTATTTGATTGTTTATGAATAGACTCACTACCATTACTACTACTATTACTGCATTTTTTGCATTTAGAGCTTTTTATTTGGCGGTGGGAAGCAAGTCAATCTGACCACACCACATTCATACTAGACAAGATAGGTGAAGAGTATATTTTATATTCGTGAAGTTTCAGTCAAGTCAAAGTCAAAGCCAAAGTCAATTGCGATTCAACAAGGAACCAAACAAGCTCGGGTAAAATTGAGAACAGAATTAAACACATTCATCATTTTTCATCGAGTACTAAACCCAGACAAAACTCAAACTGTACCAAGACTAAACTGGGGCTACACCAGGACATAACTGGTCCTTGTGTCTTGTCTCTCATCACGTATTCGCCATATTCTTCTACTTCCTCGTTTCTTTGAACAGCGGATTGACACCTTTGGGGCTCTTTCTTTTGATCCGCGTCTCCCTCCTCATCCATTTCATGTCATACGTGTTTTTTTTAGACCCCGCCTTTCTTCACACATGATTTCAGACGAGCACTTTGCCTCCCTGAATTATGCATCGAGATTACATAAAAACCTTCATGAAGAAACGGATCTATTTTTAATCATTTGCTTGTTAAACCTGAATCTCTGTGATCTCCTCCACGCATGTATTTTTTTTCCTCATCTTCTCACCTAAATTCATTACAAGTGTGAAATCACAGACTACATCAACAGGCATCTGAAACCCCTTGTATTCTGCTAGTCAAAAAATCCAGCGAGTTTATTCCACAGTCTTTATTGGCATGGCATTTATTTCAGCTTTCCAATGCGAGCTCCAAAACAGTAATTACCGCAATTATAATCGGAAAAAGAAAAGGTTCAAAGCGACAGCACCAAAAAATAGCTAAATACATCAATTTTCGCTACTTTTGTTTAAATTATGAACTAACAAACTTGCAAGTATAATAGCTTTGTCAAGAAAATGGCTTCAACTATTTGTCTCCCTTTTGTATGTCTTGCTGCAAAGAAAACCTGTTGCGGGTGCGTCGGGTTGCGGCGGCAGAGGAGTAAGAGTGCCCCCTGTTGGTGGAAGGTGGTAGCGGCTGCAGAGGAGGGAGAGACGGGAGAGAGGGAGTCGCTAGCATAGATGAGCAGGCATGCACAATACGCTGACTATAGGGCTGTCTGCTGCAGTTCTTGGGGATGACCTAGATTGCGCGCCACAATGAAAAGCGCTATTCCTAACTGTCGCCTGCTGATTCAATAGGCAATCTTTCTATCGACTGTGCAGCGCGATAGGATCTTCGCCGCTGTGTGTGTGTGTGTGTGTGTGTGTGTGTGCGTGTGCATGTGTGCGTGTGAGGGGGTTTGTGCGCGTCTGCATTATCTACAAGGAGAGGGGACAGGCGGCCGATAAGAAGAAAGGCAAAGAGAAAAAAGGGGCATTCAAGGTAAAAGATACAAAGGCATGAAGGTCAGATTGATGAGAGAGTGCAGGCCAAAGGGGAGGAAATATAAGAGAGAGGAGACGGCGCGGTCTAGTGATGTGCGGACATTAGCATCAAGCGGCATGCAAAATATTTGGATTTTAATGCAATAGGCGTGTACATATTTTACTTTTTGATGACTTTACAAACTTTTCTATAAGTAAAATATATGATAACATGCAAAAAATGTTTTAAAAGGTATGAAAGTAGATGATTTATTGTTGAGTTGTTACCACTTTGCAGCAGGGTAGAATAAAAATTGTTAGTGAACATTGCAAGTAAAAGTGTATTTTTAATTATACGTGGAAAAGAACAAATGTGAATGTCAAAACTATCTCAAACCCACTATGAGTGTAGATTATAGGAAAAATGGTTTGTATTTTTCTGGTAATATTATCAACGCTGAGCTGCAAAACGCGCTTATCTCTTGTCATCCCAGTTGCCATGATATTTGGATTAACCTAAACATAAAAGATTATATAGATTATAGGCTATATTTTAATCATCTGCACACACACACATCAAAATTGTGACAAAATTAGTTCTAAACCTGGACCATAGGTGTAACCCAGGACTTGAAGAGGACTGAACCCACATCGTGACCAAAATAACTACGGAACTACAGAACCACTTGTTGAACCTTGTGAATTTTTGTAACCTAACCTCACCTAATGGCACCACCAGAAGCTGTCAGGACCACTTGGACTGGGAACGAGGGAGCAGGAACGAAAGAAATTCAAGGTGAATGTAAAACAGAAAAAAAAATGCAATTCTTGGCACTTTTCTGTACACCCCTGTGAGCGCAAACCCATGGGCAAAATGAAGAGAAATGATTCTAGTTCATATGCAGGATCGGCTATTGGCTGGGATGAATACGCTCACCTACATCATATATAGGACACAAAAGGGCTGTTTTTGCAATATTAAAGGTGCATTGTGTAAGTTTTATTGTGCTATAGCTAGACTAATGCTATGTAGAAATATTGAAAAGTGAATTTGAGTATTTCTCATGAGAACTGAAAACCCTCATTGGGAATTTTCAGTGGAATTACACCCATATAGTTCAATCCTTAAATCAAAAACAGTGTCGCAAGATTTGATAAAAGAGTAAAAATCTGACAATTCTGTTTAACTGAAGCCAGCAGTTTTCAGAATTAACAATTTGGAGATATCGGTTCCCTTTCTCCACAATGTTTCACTTCTCTCTGCATGCATTTTGGTTCACCTGATGTGCGATGTTATTCAAAATGTGACAAAAGCAAATCAAATATTTCAAAAATCAACCGGCTTTCTCTTTTCTTCAGCGCTTTGTTAATGCGATAATGCACCCGTCTGTGACATGTCGTTCTTTAAGCCAACAGGGTACTAGACTGCAAATAGTATCATCGTTTAAGCTTTAAAGGGCCCGTATGACACTATGTTCTGATCTATGTTGTCATGTTGTTTCTTCATTAAAAAAAAAAAAAAAAGTTGAAGTTGTTTCGTTTCAACACATGTTTAACACACTTCATATTTAAGCTGAGTTCTTCTCTAATACAGAAGGAAGTACTCCACTGTATTTTTACACCTCATTAGAGTCATTTGGATATTTTCAGATCTTGAATTTCAAATATCTACTAAACAAAAGGCAAAATTTAGCTCTTACCTTGAAAACTATTACTACATATAATAATTTTTTATCATTATTTTCCACTATTTTCCACTTCCAAGGGACTCTTTACATCAAGGAACCACTCACGCATTCCCTCACATTCATACACCAAAAACAACGGGGCCAAAGCGGGATAAGTGTTTTGCCCAAGGACACAACAGCAGCATTCATCACACTGCCAAACTGTGGGTTTTTGGATCTGACTGCTCAGCCGGTGATGTTTTATGTCGAGAGTTGGATTCAAATCGCCAATTATCGCATCAGCGGATAAACACTGAGCGTTTGTAGACGGACTGATAATAAAAAAATAATAAAAAAAAAAAAAAGAAAAACACAAGTGAGAGTCAATTTGTGTAATATAGGACCTTTAAAGTAGGTGCTAGATAATTTATGCTTTGTGTAGGAGTGTTTTGAAAGTCTATTTTAGTGCACTACAAGTATGCTTTAATCTATCCTTGATCAAATCTTTGTCTGTAGTCTCTTTGATATTTTCTTTTCTTTTTCAAATTAGTATCTGTTTTTTATCACAAATGAGCTCTTTCAACAGCATTAATTGCATTATATTAAAAAAATAATAATAAAACCTCCTCTTCTCTCCAATCTGTTGCTTTCAGTCCCATGTTTTTTGGGGGTCGGCATTTTGGTCCCACATTTGTTTCTTGTTGTTTACGGGGGAGGAGAGGTTTGGCAGCGGGATAAGGAGGTGAGAAACACACGGAGAGAGTAAAGAGCTGACAAAGCCTTCTATAGCTACACCCCGCAATAACACACAATAACACGAGGCAGGACAAAAGCCGCGGAGAAGGGTAGGCGAGTCGCAATCTGTCACCTGTTCGGCACAACGCGGTGTAAAGGCGCCCAAATAAAGCGCCGCTGGAGCTGTCACAGTCCAACTCAAAGTCGAGCGCTGAGAGGTTTGGGCGGCACGACCGAGGAACAGCCCACAGACAAGTCTTTAAAAGTTTGATAATTGTCCGTTTTGTAAGTCTTACTCATAATAGAGGATGTAAGGGTGGGCGATATAGACAAAAATGAATGCCTTTTTTGTTTTTTTTTTAATTTGGTGATGAAAAATGTGCCTGTTTTGGTTTAGATTTAAGCATTGCGCAAAATTTGATGTATGCAAAGATAGCACAAAAGTACCGAATTATAACTGTATCCTAATTCTAATCTAATTTTAATTTCTGTTTATTTTGAAGCTCTCTTTTTGCTTTCATTCTTAATAGTTTTAATTATGCATGATGTATACCAGGGGTGGGCAAACTTTTTGACTCGTGGACCAAAAAGTGTTTTAAAATTTGATGGAAGGGCCGGACCTGGAGCAGATGGGTGGATTGTTCTGCTAATCCACCTCATAAGAGAAAAAAATAACATGGGATATGTAGAAAATGTCCTTTAATTTTAATTGAAAATCATTACAAACCATTACAACTAATGATTTCAAGTCCCACAATATTTACTGTTTATTAAAATGACTTAAAACACTGAAAATTAAATAAATAAAATACAGCTTTTTCTTTTCTTAAAAAACTAAAAACTAACAGGTACTATTTTAAAGCAGTGAAAGTTCTGTTATTCTTCAGGATGTTCTCATCATCACTCTCCTCCTGACTGTCTTTATTTCAAAAACAGTAGGAGATGCAGATCTACTTGTCCTGTGCGTCCCCGGTGCCAAAAGTCAACTTTCAGTTTGGTGGCCCGGTGCCAAAAATCAACTTTCAGTTTGGTGGGCCGCATTAAAAAGATCAACGGGCCGCATATGGTCCCCGGGCCTTAGTTTGCCCATCCCTGATGTATACGATGCTCCAGTTTAGCATTTCTAACTGGAAGTGATGCTAACGTGCCTTTTTGTAGATGCAATTTAGAGGCATCACACTGGAGCCCGTTTGATTTACATTGTACAGACTGAAGATGTAAACCGACTATAGTTTTGTTGTACTCAGTCCTGATTTTCTGTCAACAGCCGCTTGGAATCCATAGAAATCCATAGGAGTCAAAGAAACTAGAAAGATAACTGTTCTTTTTGATAGAAACTCTGCACCAGTGCTTATGATGTGATTGCTCTAGTTTGTCTTTCATTTGAGTTCTGTCAGATTAACTGAGCTGACTGAGATCGTGCTACCACCTTTCACCTGGAGAGGGTCAAGGTTGTGTATCAGCTGATAAAAGAAGAAGCAGATTTTGAATAAATTGTCCGTGAAGTCTGGAGCAGCGATGGACCGAATAGAAAGAAGGACACTGGAAATAAATTTAATTCAAATTGGCAGATAATTTGTTTGATTTGTTTAGCACCACGTGGATTAATGGATTTTTTTCTTTCACATATTCTTGTAAGGAGTTTGTGTTTTTATGCTATTTAGTTTGGTCTTTTATGCTTTATCTTTGTGCTGGAAGTGTGCTGCACTGAGACCTCTGATTTCAAATGGAGCAGATGTGCGCTTGTTTGGTGCAAATCTGGTTTGATGATGCGTTCACATCTCTGCAAACTTAACATTCTTAGTAGGAAGTGCACCAGTTGAGATGAATTCTTTGCTACAACAATTTACTGAATGTCTCTCACCGCTCTCTCCCTCATTTCCTTCAGTATAACTATAGTCATTTTACAGTAAAGTCTAGATCTTGAGTACTGTTTAGTCATCTGATGGTTTATGATAAATATAATGAATTACGTCTTTGGCTGAAACATCTGAATATGGATAGTGACTTAGCCATTTTCCACAGAATATCCCCCATTTTCCGATGCAGACAGTGTCAGTAACGTCTATTAGCAAAAAGATCTTAGGTTAGGTTAGATTAGTTTTATTCATACTCGTTTGTGAATTTGTTTTGCAGATTTGAGAGGCTAGTCCCTCATTTCACATCTCATTCATTCATTCACACTATACACAAAAGACACATATAAAAAACACAATTACAATAAAGTGTTACAGTGCAGAATGGTTATGTCCCGCAAATAATAATTTCATTCATCACGCTTGGCTAAAAATCACAATAAATATTAAATATATTAAAAACACAATTTTCCCAGACAGGATAATAAAAATCTAAATCTTGGTTATGGTTTAGTCTTGTGATGGTTGATAATAAGAGATCATAGACTGTAAATGAACAGCTAACCCTCCATTCACTACAGTCTAAACAGGAAGTGCGCAACTCCATCCAGGCTAATTCACTTTACACTGACAATGTTATATTTATCCACTCTACATGATCCTGGCGGTTTTATTTTGCTATTTTGTCTGCAAATAAGTTCCTATTCCTAACATGGACTTCTCTCCTATAACCGATGAGCTTCATTTGACTGGAGTTAACGCTGTGGGTGACGTTTCATTCAGTCCACTTCTATATAGAGGCTATGTAAGGATTCATTTTGTCAAGACATCTGAACACGGACAGTCAAGTAGCCTCCATAGAATCGTCATCTATCTTTCTATCCATCTTTCTGTCTTCCTCCCTCCGCGGTCTTGCAGAAAGCTGTAAATACATGAGCACAACCCATAAAAGCTATAGCGGTGACAGCAGACCCACAGTCCTGTCCTCTTCTCCGGTCTTGATGAGCTTTCAAGTGCTTGTCTGTGTATTGTCCCCGGCACTATGCAGACACTTTCAAGTCCCGTGTCCTCTCGTCTCTAACCCTCTCTCTCCTTTCTCCTTTTTCCCTTTCTCTGCCTTTGTGTGCGCAGCCATCAACCTGCTGGGTCTGACATGGCAGCTGAAGCCATCCGACGGCCCCATGCTCAACAACGGGCTGGGAGCGGGCCTGCCTGTCAACAGCGATGTGGCCACGCTGCCCTCCGGAGGCAGAGGTAAGAAGTGACGCAGACACCAGACAAGACAATGGATGAGACGCTGTACTCGCTGACGTGGCCCAGTTTACCGTGCATATGCAAGCAGTTCAGCGCCGCGTCTAGTATTTGTGTGGGTAAATGGTGACCTAGAAGAGGGAGGTGGGTCAACGTTTGCTTTATAACAGGGAGATTGTGCATTCAGAGGATTTACAGTAGTAGTTGTGACAAGTGCATGAGGGAAAAAACTGAAATATTAATTAAAACTTGCAAGAATCTCATGTATTTAAAAAAAAAAAAGCTAGAACTTCAAACTACAGTATTTGATATTTTATCATTTGCAGAAGTCGTGCCTTTTTTAATAGCTAAAATAAATGGCGCACTCGCAGTATGCTTTACAACCAATCAAATTGCAATTTTTGAATCATTTGTGGTTAATCTTGTAGTCCTAGTGCACAACATGGGGCTAACCATCATAAATATGAATCACTATAATATCATCGAGTGCACGCTGTCTGTCTCCATGGCAATAGCAAACTAAATGTTTTTCTACACTTCCAATTAAAATAGTTGCAGTAAATAAGCCTGTTGCGCAGATTGAATATATTCAAGTCCAAATTAATTTCAGTGGCAAGCTACAGGCAGAAGAGAAGAGGAGAAGAGGAGAGCATTCAGGGACAAACTAGTGGGATTGGTTAAAAAACAAGATGTTTTAAATTCTGCTCCTGCTGTGAAACATACTAACCACTCTGATAGAGGATTTTTCACCCAAACAGCCTCAGCCCTACTCAAATATTTTCATAATTCATGACGCAGCAGTAGCAGAACGATCAGTATGCGATGTTTAACCACAGTGCTGGCTGGTGTGGAGTTGCTGTCTTTAGGGTCCCAGTGTGGTTTTCCATCTCCACTCTTGTCTCTGCACACTCTCTCTGCTTGTGTATTGTGGCATAGGTACGTGTGGGCCGCTGCAGCTCAGTCTATTAATGAGAGCTGTGTTTCTCCGTCTGGGGGAGATGGGCTGTTGTTCTGCTCACTGTTACTTTTATTCCCTTTTTTTTTTGGCTCACATCGCGCACACTTCCTCCTCTGTTTGGGTTCTGCTCTGTTCCAAGGCTGAGAGCGGAGCTGTATGCCGCTCGCTCTTGCTCATTTTAGCTCAGACAAACATACAGCTGCACAATTAGTTATACGACTTGAATTAAACATATGAAACCAGAGTTATATTTGACGTGTTGTTATTACAAATGGTTTTCAAAGGTGCGCTACGTATCCTAGAGCCTTTTTCTTACTCTTATTTGTGTTAACACCTCTGGCCATTACAGTTTCAGAGTTTTTCGTTCGGACTCTCGACCCCCAAAAACCTCTTTTTGGGACTCACCTTGAGCAAAAGTTAAAAGTTAGTCCGTTCAAAGTGATGCTATAGTCACATCCAGGCTATAACTTTCCTGTTTGTCTCCACATTTCCTAGAATATTCCGCATGTTCTCAGTGTGAGCAAGGTCATCTCTCCACGGATCTCGCCTGTAACTTGGCCTAGTGGCGCCACGTGCTTGTCTACATGGAGATAGCTAAGTTTAATGCCAAATTCCAGACAGAAAAGTTACACAGTGCAGCTTTAAATGTTCATTCTTTTAAACCAATGTATCTGCCTGTTATAAAAATGTCTTTCCAATAAGTATAAAATATCTTTACACCTCGGCAGATGATTCAAATTTGTTACTCATGGAAATGCTGATGTGCAACTTTTCTGATGGTTACTCGTCTCCATGGAGATGATATGACGTTAAACATATCCAGCTAGCATTTATTCATTACGATGTTGCTCTATTGCATAAAAATACTATTATTTCTTCTGCGAATGGAGCGACTCTCCACAGATCTGAACTGTAATGTAGCAAAGTTCTCCCTTGTGTTAGGTTTAGACTATACTGTGGAACATTATAGACAAAGCAATAACATTTCCACTGAGATAAACAGGTGGCAGACCCTCCGCTAGAAAGGTTACGCAGTGCACCTTTGCAGATATCTCAACAACTATTGGCAATATTTCTATATCGATCCACTATGAGCATTTGAAGCCAAACTTTAAGCACAGTTTGTGAAGGTAATGGGCCCAATCCTCCGCAATTCATTATGTTTGAATTCTATCGCAGACTATTTGCAGTAAACTATGATGATTAACTATTGACTCAGGACAATCGATGCATATAATCACAGTTTATGCAGTTTCTTTTCCCCTGGCGCCAGGTCCGTGGGCAGGGAGGAACAGCAGTATAGACACTGGCAGCGTGGAGGTCGGCAGGAGGGTGACCCAGGAAGTGCCCCCCGGAGTCTTTTGGAGGTCCCTGCTTCACCTGAGCCAACCGCAGTTCCTCAAGTTTAACATATCGCTGGGCAAGGACGCGCTGTTTGGGGTGTACATCCGTAAAGGCCTGCCCCCGTCACACGCACAGGTAAACACAAGCTGGAGTCTTACACTTAAATATACAAAGTTACATAGATATTTCACCAATAAAACTCCATACACACTCACTTGAATTATGTAGAGAATTTCAGTGAATTGCTAATCTCAGGACTAAAGGTAAAAAGCAGATGTTAACTTGAAAACTACTGCGTAATGACATCACAAGGTGGAACAGAGCATTTTGAGCTGATTTAGACATGCTAATAATAAAGGTTACATTATTACATCCCTTAAAGTTCCCAAGAGTCAGTTTTATGTAATATAGGACCTTAAGTTTGTGATTTTTGTGGTCTTAAAAACATGAAAAACATTTAACTTAACAATTTAACTGGACCAAACTTATTTCTCACTTATTAATTCAGATATTTTTGCAATTACAGTAAAGCTAACAACAACTAGCATGCTAATCACATGCTTCCTGATAGAGACAATAAAAAGTTTAAGAATTTGATGCAAGAGCTGCTTATACAGTGTACCTGTACTGCACCCACACACATTTTGCTCAAATACATGGAAAATAAAAATCAGTTATAGAGCTTTTAATTTCAGATTTGAATTATTAAATAGAGAGTTCTAATCAGAAAGTCCATATCTGTGTTGCTGCAAGTCTAATGGCCAACTAATCATTGTAACTTAATTGTCTGTTTACTTATCCTCTTAGTATTGTTCTAAGTCCATTAATAATTTTATCATCTGTATCCCAATATTTACTCATTTGAGCAACAAAACATTGAAAAACACTGACTATAAAACATGCTAAAATCCATTTACGATTCATTGTGGGGCAGATTTGAAAAAAAGCTAATTTTATCTTGGTTTTTCACTTAATTAACTTCCACAGTAATGTAAATTTTACTGCCTCATATTAATTAGAAACGACTGAATTAACACCAGATTTGATTTATAGAGCAAGATAATTGCATCACGATAACAGTTTTAGCTCTTACTCAAGTTTAGGTCTAAGCCACTTCTAAGTTACATTTTCTATGCCATTCAAAAATCATTCCTCCCCCAATAAAAAACTACAAATGTAAGAAAATAGCTCAAAAAACTTTAAAACTATTATGGCATTTTAATCAACCAACCACTCTGAATTATGCTGCCTTGAACACAGTATCACATAAATTACATAATAAGAATAGTTTTAATATCAAAGAGCAAATAAATGGTAATAAATAAAAAAAATAAAAATAAAAATAATAAATAAATAAAAATAAATAAATAAATAAATAAATAAGTACATGTCCATAAAATAAAAGTCGTAACCATATAAAATCATGTAAAAAAATAAAAAAATTAAATCACCATGTTATCTCCATCTTATTGCTACACTATATTGTACTATGATTGAAGCTTCTACCATGCAGTTGAGCAAAATATTTAGTTATGTTTTGCCCTAACACTGTAAATGCAGTTTTTCTAAATTCAGGAAGTGTTCTGTCAGCATGCTAGTTGGTTTTAGCTTCACTGTGATTGTAAAACATCACTCCGGCCTCTCTAAGCTGAGAGCATGTATACAAACTCATTTCAGTGAATAATCAGGACGCTAGAAATGCATTAGAAAAATGAGGAGAAACTTTGGTAAAACATTTAAATAGTTAGATTTTTCACTAAAAATCACTAAAAATCAGGTGTAGCAGCTTTTACCTAAACTCTAATTCAATCCTGTCTTGTTCTCATGCAGTACGACTATATGGAGCGTCTGGATGGCAAGGAGAAGTGGAGCGTGGTGGAGTCCCCGAGAGAGAGGAGGAGCATCCAGACGGTGGTCCTGAACGAGGCCGTGTTCGTGCAGTACCTGGACGCCGGAGCCTGGCATTTGGCTTTTTACAACGACGGCAGAGAACGAGAAACGGTCTCCTTCAGTACCAATGTCATGGGTAAGGCGACGCTTCTTAATACTATTTACATCATTCGCCTTATTCGGAGACACCCACTTTTGTCTCGAAATGCTCCAAATGTTTTCTTGGGGTGGCACTTACAGTTAAACAGGAATCCCATTTATTTCAATGGCAAATTTAAGTTTTGCAGCTTAAATATGACATAAAGTAAGTTGATTTGTGGATAATATTCAATGTCACCACTGCTCTGATTCTCTGGGGGATTTAAAACACGTTTAAAGTCCATATAGAACTTATTTCCTGTCAAGAAAGGCAGCTCTATGCAAAAATAATACAACCCGATGATGATTGAATAACTAAATAAATGTATATGACAGGTTTTTGAGTTTTTTTGATTGCTATTTGGTTTGGTGGAATAATGCCTCTCTATGTTATCAACCCAAAAAATTCCATCCAAAATGCAGGGACAATTTTGAATGAAGTTTAGACCTAAAACTACCATAGACCATAAACTACGTGGCAGTTTGGGGAGAAAGTTGAAAAGAAAAGTACAAAAATACAGAAAGTAGTGCTAAAACAGAATACCTCGACCTACATTCTCAACACAACAAATTTCATTAAAAATGCAAGAAAGACAGTTTTAACTTTAACTGATCAAAAGTAAAAGTGTTACCATATTATACTATACTATATTTATTAGTTTAATCTAACTATTGTGCAAGTTTTGATAACATTATGGTTTCTTGGTGATGGTTATGTATGCTCTGTCTGCTGCCTGTGTCCAATCAGGCTCAAGTAAAATTATAAACTGAAAACTTAAAAACTTGAAAAAAGATTTCGATTTTTTGTATAAAAGTCATATGCACTTTTAAGTATTGATGCATAAAAGGAAAAAGAAAAGGGAAGGAAAAGTTGGAATAATACATGAAAGCTTAAAAGACGGCGTTACACAAGAGAGAGTTGGAAATGTCTTATTACGAGCCGATTCTCAAACTTCTTCTGACTGTGTCACGACAAATGCGGTTTCATTTTAAAACAGCATTTAAGACGAGGCCCATCTGGAGATAATCTAAGAAGTCTGTGCACTTGAACTATAACTGAACTTAAACATCGTTAGAAAAATTATCTGGACGACTGTCGATGTCTCGAGCCTCGGAAGCGGGACTTGTATGGCTAAATGTCTTCACAATATGTAGTCAGAGTATTACCCTTTTGATAGCTGACCCAAAATGATGAAACTGCAGTGTTGCAATAGGAAAGTACAAGAACAGCCATAGAATAAGAATGCTGGATAGTGCAAAGTAAAAAATATATCAGATAAAAGAACATCTGTCTGTCCTACAATGTTTTAAAAGTGCAGTATTTAACTTTTGGTACCTGCTTGTATCTATAAATACTTCATTGCTCTGCCTGGATTGTTCCGCAACATGACATGAAACAGCTCTACATAATGCACCCCTAAGACCAGCCAGAGAATAGAAATACTCAAAAATAAAGGTCATAAATATTAGAAAATAGATGAATTCATTGCAAATACAAGCCAAACTGTGAGTAAAACGTGTAACATTGCTTCAGTTCAGTGCACAATGGAACTATATGTTAAATGCTTCCTGACACCTACAATTTATGCGAAAGAATATTGGCGTTTGCTTTTTTAAGACGTGTGCGCATTAAAACATTCAAAACCGTTGCCCTCTTACGCCATTAAGCGCGCACAAATCAATGCTCTTTGTCTTGTTTTCAAACTTTTCTCCAATACCCGCTCCCCACCCCAAACAGCCCGGCAGCCAGAGCAGCAGCCGCACGAGCTTGTTAAATTGGCCACGAGTCCTGAAACAGTGTCCTAAATAATTTGAAGTGTTTTGGAAGCACAAGCGTACGAAACAAGGGCCGACGGACGGAGAGACTCAAGCTGGGAGAAGAATCCTCGACCGTCGATATGTCTGGTCGCCGATGTACGGCAAGAGGCGGGGGACAGAATTAGAGAGGGGTTATTGAGGAAAGAAGTAGAGCCAGAGGGGGGACTTAATGGTGGGCCAAAGCTAGAATGGGCTGGAGAGGTTTGAAGGATGGGACAAGGAGCCACGGAGGCAGCCCAAAGAGGGGGTCATGTCAGGGCTAAGAGGAAGACAAGGAGGAAGATTTAGGGACAGTGTTTGAGGAAGAACAGAGTCTGTCCCCACAGAGTTTTCTCACATAAGATGGATTGGAGTGAAGAAAAGTGAACAGTATGTATGTCGGACTAGGCCTTTCACAACAACACATTCTGCAGAACGATATATGCTAAAGAGATATAACGCGATAAATGATAAAACTGCTTCATGCAACTGATGCAATAATACAGAAAGATAATCCCAGTAAACACATTTTTAAATAGACAGCATCATAGAAAAGCCTGAGCTGCAACAAATCGAACAGAATGCACCAATAATTAGGCATATTCAACCTTCTACAGCTCAAATCTTATTGTATTAGCTCCAAAATATCTCAAATCTATCCCAAATCTTGCCACTAATCGTATTTTAATAATCATAAGGACTATACAGACTCTAAAACACATTTGAAAAGACCTTTTATAACAAAAACTGGCATTACTAAATCAAAATGACAAAAAAGAATAAGCAATTTCTCATTTTTCGTCAATGTTACACTTCATTTCTAAAAGTTATCGATCAGCAGGACACTTCAATCTTTTCAATTTTCATTTTGGTTGATACTGTTTTTAAAGAGCCTCAGTGCACAATAGAATGACTAGTCAACTAATCACAAAAATTACTGATTTATTTTTTATTTTTTTATCCGATACATTTATCAGATCAGTGTATCCCACATTTTGAAAAAGTAGCATCTGTTAGATTTGCATTTTCTGTTTTTCATTGTGGTTAAATGGGTTAAATAAGGGTGTCCGTATCACTGTTACATTTTAATTTGAAGTACAACATCTCTAAAATGTTAATACAATTTTAATCAGATCCAAAATTCAATTGGGGGAAGCATTTTGCCAGTGCTAATAGGCTTGTTTCAATTAAAACAAAAAGGTATAAAAGGACACACTGTTTCATTTGGGAAATTGCAATTGTTTTTTGCTGCAGCGTCCCAACAGCTTTAACTTTCACAAATAAAGCATATTTCAGCGAGCGGTCGTCAAGGAAACCAGCTAAAACATACCCGGCAGCGTCTTCCGAAAGTCTCAGCTTTATCGATTTGAAAAGTTGTGGAGTGGACGTTTTGTGACATTTCTAAAAATTGTGCATCTTAAAATATATTGTGGTCGTAACCTTGAGAGTAGAACAAGAGACGGAGATATTTCCCATAGCATAAAACTGCTCTTGTAAGGCAAACGAGGAGGAGGAGGAGGCACTTTAAGATGTGAAGTCTGCGAAGCACTGCCAGGCATAATGATGATAGTGACCTTAGCGAGAGACGATACAAAGCAGAAATGATTGACCCTGACAATGAGGGCGAAAGATCAACAAAGGGAAAGTTGAGTCGAGGTAAACGCTGGGATTTCTTAAGCAGTTCGCGACGCCTGATGGGTAATTCATGGTTTATCGAAAAGTCATTGAGACATAATGCCGTCTGCTCGCACTGTATTAAATTCAATGTATGGAATCTCAAATCAGGGGCGTTTGGCGTTTTTGAAGTGCCAGACTGGGAGCGCCCGATTTGTTGCATCTTTAAGAATGAATGGCACCAATGGATTTAATCGAATGCTTTGATGCCTGCCTTCAAAAAGAAAAAAAAAAAAGAAAAAAAAAAGAACTCTCTCTCTTTCTCTTTCTCTCTCTCTCACCCTCCTCCATCTTTTTTTTTTTTTTTTTTTTCCTTTGTTTTTTTTTGCTTGCTCTGCTCATACAGTTTAACCACTCTCACTTTGTCTTCTTCATCTTCACAGATTCGGTGCAAGAGTGCCCGCGCAATTGCCATGGAAACGGAGAGTGCAATTCTGGAGTGTGCCACTGTTTTCCCGGATTCCACGGAATGGACTGCTCTAAAGGTACGAGGTCGTCTTTGTCCCGGAGCGTCACGTGACATTACAGCACAGGAAATTCTTCTTCAGTGGATATTTTTATAGACTGCAGAGAAGATACTAAGAGCAAAACCCTTAAAAACCCTGAAAATTATAAATATTTCATCAGGAAAGCACAAATTTACTTTTTACATTTAGAGTTTCACATAAAAGTCGGTTTCAGATACAAGATTGCAGTCGTATTGTGGAGTTTGGTGTCAAAATATGAAATGGAGACTTCTAAAACTGAGCAATTCACCTCTTCTGGAAGAAAATTGCAAAAAGAAAATTCAAAAAACGATGAACCACATCACTTTTTGTTAGGGATTGGGTCCACAAAGTTGTCATCTTAATCTTGGTCCTTTCAGCTGATACTGATAGTGAAAGTCCACCGCTCTTTGACGCTTATCGTGAAAACATGACTATGCCAAAGTTCATTATGGTTGGGAAGGTTTGATTCAGTCGCTTTTGGCTTAATGTGTATTGCCTTTTAAAAACAGATATTATATTAAGCACAATTTATCACAAAACAACATGACGGTGTAACAGTAAGTTCTTATCTAAATTTTAAACAACAAAATATTATTAAACCAACCACAGATTTGCAGGAGAAAAAGCCCAACAATCCCAAACCGGGAAACCAGAAAACATTGGGTGTAAAAAAAAAAAAGATAATCCTAATCCAGCTATTCCCACGA
>KN489846.1:5795-18389 GCA_000787155.1 Scartelaos histophorus
TCTCTCTGTAAAATCCTTTGGCTGCAAAAACAATTATTACTTAAACTGGAAAATTAAGCAAATAATAGCAAGGTGTTTAAAACAAAAAGGCTGGATTATGTCACTTTTCTGGAATGGGGTCCACAAGCTCTTCGTTGCTCCGGAGATACTTTGGTTTAAATTGTCTGATTATTAAATTAATCTGTCTGCATTTTCTAGGAACCATGTTTGAATAATCCTATATTGTCTTGCATGTGAGGCTTGAGTGCTCAGAAATGCAGTTTACACCTACCCCCTATCTCTGTCCATACTTGTGATTAATCAAATACATGTAGAGTAAAGAAATGTCACTTTTTCTTTTTTCACAATGCAGAGTTAAGAAGAGCCCTGCTGCGATGTGGATCTTTGACGGTGGAGGAAGTGAAGGTTTGTATTTTCACAGACGGGGGTCTGGAGTGAGGGAAGAAGGACCAGCATAGACACCAAGCTTTTGGATTTGTATTAGCGAGTATTAATCAATAGGGCGACAATAGCTCAGTTGGTAGAGGTTTCTTCACTGATCTGAAGATTGGCAGTTTGAATCCTGCTCTTGACATAAACATCATTGTTTCAGCGTTGGAAAAAGCTAAATTGACTAATTTAACCAGTATGTGCCTTCCTCAAGGTTCACTTTTGGGTCCCTTATTCTTCTCGCAGCATTGCAATTAACATAATCTACAGAGCAATACTTTATTTGCTTTTTAATAAAATAAAATGCAGACACTAAACAGACCAGAGAGAAGTAAAAATATCCTAAGCAAAGCAGTTCATATAGAAAATAATTTCAACAAGCCATGATAAAATAATAATAATGCCACGTATCTGTAACCACAGTTGTTAATATAAATGAACTTCAAGGCTGTTTTAAAAGAACGTGTGGTTTATAGAGTGGTCAGAGGGATTTCCATACCACTTGTATCAAAGAGATGTTAAGCAGCACAGACCTTCAACTTGAGTTGAAGGTCTGTGCAGAGAAATTTGACGATGCAACAAATAAGGGGACAATTTACAACTTCTGAAGGTTTTTTGAAGCTTTGATGAGCCCTTTTGTCAATTCACTTCAATTCAATTCAATTGTCACATTGGTCTCAACCGCTCGTAGCCTAAATGTTCTCATTCAGTATTTTGAAGGAAGTCCGAAAACGGTTGGAAAGTACTGTCAAAATAAAGTAAAAAATATATTAATTCAAATACATCTCAGTTATGTATAAGAGCTCGTAAAGCAGGAGCTACTGTGACCTGCTGACACTTTCTAAGACACTTAGGTTAGAATGCAGCATTTTCAAATAGAGAATGTGCAATACGGCCTTCTAAGATTATTTGCACTCAGGGTCCAGGATTTGTGCTACGCCCCTGGTACTACACTACTATAATATGCATACAATTGAAGAGGTGCGCAGTACAGCACAGGCGATGGAGGCTGCAGATGGAGATATAAATAAAGAGGCAGAGCTGCAGACCCAGAGGAGTGGCTGCTCTTGTTCTCAGTGAGGAACATGGAATCTGGCGTAACATCAACCACTAATACTATCGACCCCCTGCTGTTAAAGCCCCACAGTGTAACTTTTTAGATTAAAAAAAAAAAGCCTAAAATAAAAGCTTGTTGTTCCTATGCTTGCATTTCCACAAACATGACTCTTACCTCCTCTTCTTTATTTCCATAGAAATTTTGTTCTTTTGGCTATAAACTTCTGCAGTATGGCATAAAACTTATGTCGCACTATAAAGTATGTGAACACAGACTAACAAAAAAAAAGAACTACTAGGCAATGTGTGAATAAACCAAAACATAACTGCAAGTATGTTTTTGAGGAGGTAACAGCTTTATAAATGTGGCTAAAACCTCATAAAAGTCTATTTTAAATTCAGGGACTTGAAGTCACATGGCGTTCCCCAGTGTCCTCAGAGCACATGCACATATGTCATACAGAGTCACATACGCACACTATATGCTCACTATAATGTGGGGTCTGTGCTCTCTAAACGCAGCTCTCTGATTGGCTGATGTGACAGGAAGCGCTGACACGTCGACCTTTAACAGCTACAGGTTGGAAATGTCGCTGGCTGGGAACAAATCAATGGCCCCACTTCATCCATGGATTTTGTGTCTTAATGTGAAAGTTGTTCAAGTTGGTCACCAAACAATAACATGACATGTACACATTTAGCGTGCGTGTTGTGTAGTGTAGTTTCAGGTTACTTTGTCGTCTGTTTAAGTGTGTTCTCTATTTTTCTAGTTTTATTGAGAAGTATTGTACATCATGGAAAAAAAAAAATCATTATAATAACTGAACCATTTTGTGCTTACAGTTGATCAACAATCACACATGCATTAGCCCACATGGGGGAAGTGTCTTGCCCATGGGCTGTATCTAGACCTTGAGGGCCCCATATAATACCATTTTCTCGTCTGTTAAAAGTTTGTTTCATCATCAAGAACATACCTGGAGTTGTGTTTTGTTTCATTCATGATTAACGTGTTTGGATAATTTCAGCCCTGGAATTTCCTGTTAACTTGAAAACTACGGCTTCATGACATCACAAGGTGGAACAGAGCATTTTGCGCTTGTGCGTATGTGGACATACCTGGTTTTATTTGCATGCACATGTTTGAATAATCCTTTATTATTAATCCGTTTTTGATGAGGTAACAACTTTATAACATGGCTTAAATCCCACACGAGTGAAGTTTGCCAAACATTGGACTTTTAAAATGTCGGTTGTAAACAGCTCTGTATAATGCTGGTGATTTTTATTTCGCTCTTTAATCAAGATTTGAAGTGTAGTAACAGACCAATCAGGTGGCTTCTTTCACCGAGGTTGCAGATTAGACACTGTAATTACTAACCATGATTGACTTTATTTGGCTGTAACCGATGTTTTGCAGTGACGTCATGCTGGGGGTGTTCTACATGTATCTCTGTCGGCGTAAAGTGCATCAGTTACCATGGTGACACAGTGTACACATTAACAAACACTGTCAAACACCGTTTACCAACAACTAAGTCAGCAGATTGTGTTAAACTAAAGCTCAGGTTCAGTCTAACTTGAGTAACAAAGCAGTGCTTCAAGTTAGCCTCACACCTCCAAGATTTGTTACTGAATGTCAATCGTCTGTAAAGTATCAATATGTCCAAGACACATTTATTTTAATTAACGTAAGAGCAGATAATAAGAAGCCTTGGTGTGAGTGGAGATTTGGAGTCAGGTCTGGTTTGGATCTGATGCAGGACTGGGGTGTGGGACCGGAGCTCTTCAGACGGTTAATGAAAGCGAGCAGAGAGTGACAGGTATTCTCCAGGGCGATGAGTGCACGAGTCCGCCCGCTCAGTAGTGTGGTGTGCAGAGATAATGGGACCAAATGAAGTGGCGGATTTGCATGGTCTTTGAGTGTGTAAAGGTCAGGGCTGACAGGAAGGTCCGGGGGGCTCTGTGTACACAAGAGACAGGATACAAGTGTTACATCACTCTCCATGTAAATAATATCATATACTTTACTAGTGAGACGCTCCAATTAAAACATGTCTGGTAAACTTTGTGTGAGAAATGAAGTAGATAATTTATTTCTAACCTTTATTTCCCATTATAGCAGTGTGACTTGTTGGATTTTCAATGAAGAAAAGCTTTACAAATTGTTTGAGTAGCTGCTGGGAGACTCCAAATGCCGTCTGAATGACCTGTGCCGGGGTGAAAAACGACAGATGTGAACTCATTTTACAACAGAGCGCATGTTCATTTTGTGGTTCACAAAATGTCAAAACCCTTAAGCACTTCATTGTGAGAATGGGTCAAGTTTTCAAGCTGTTTAGCCGCTGTGTTTTCCGAGTTTGAGGACAAAAATCACCACTGGTCATTTGTGAAAGTAACAACAACAACAATAAATACATCTTTCTTTGGTAAATATAACTTTAAGGCAGTATTTGAAATGGTTTGCAGTGGTCCAAAGTTATTCCTCAGTTACCTTATGCATTCAGCGCATCCTAATTATTCACCGTGTTTTCCGCTGTGAAACTACCAACAACTAGCATGCTAATGTACACGTCACAATAAAATACTTTCTAATTAAATGCAAAGAGCACCAGCGGAGTTATTTTGACCTCAGGGGCTGCGTATACAATATACCTGTACTGGGAAAAGACACATTTTGCTCAAATACATGGGAAAAATCTAATTGGACCTTTAAGTATTGCCTTGCTGGGCCAAGCTTACAGTATTTCCTGAACTTGCCCATGGGCTCTGCTGCCCTCTCTGTCTTTTCTCTTTTAATTGGTGGGGTGAGATCTACCTTAGACACAGAAGCAGCATAATCTCACACACTCACACAACTCACAGGCAGACGCTGGCTCAGCTCCTCTGTCTCCCTTGTGTGTCTGATCCGCGGGTGGAAGCCTCAGGACGCTACATCTGCAGGGGAGAAACACACAAGTTAAATACCTTTTCAAAACTGGGGCTGTAAATTAGGCTCAGAGCAGCAGGACAACATTTGAGTCAGAGCTTTCGGGATAAGTGCGTGCATAATTTTACTCGTACGAGAAAAGAATGTGTACGGGTTAAAGATCCTACCTTACGCCAAAGTCTTGTGAGCTGTAAGCCATGTTAGAATGCTTTTAACTCAGCAAAAACATATCTGGAGTTGTGTTTTGTTTCAGTCACGCATGTTCGAGTAACCCTTTTTTATTTGTCTTTGTTCCACTTTGTGAGTTTTCAGCGGCTCCCTTTTACCTTTAGTTTAACACAGGTTGGAAATTCCCGAGGTGAAATCTAAATGATTCTAGTCAAGGCGTGTGAAGTTCTGTCTATCTACTATTATAATATAAAACAGCATAATATAAAAAGGATCTATCTCCAAGCAAACACCCTCCATCAGGCCAAGTTACAGGTCAGATCTATGGAGAGGTGACCCTACTGACAGTAAAAATGCACGTTTCCTATGTTTTTTCCAGCAATAACGACACCTCAAATGCAACAACTTTAAAGCAGACCTATTATGAAAAAGTTTTTAGAGCTTTTAACCATAATATCGTTGCTTCCCTTGATCGTTTTCTCATTTAAATTTGTATTTGGAGTCGTTTTAGATTAATATTGCAATTTAAAATGTGCAAATTACAACACAATGATTCATGGGTATCATAGATTTTAATGTAGCAGACACAAGCACAACAGGTCTTCTTTAAATGTTATAATGGAACAGTCCAGGCAAAGAAATAACTCTATAAGGAGGCAAGCAGGTGGCAAAGTTGCATTGCGCTCTGTAAAATGAAAAAAATGTAATGATTTGCTGCAATCCAAAAAAACAAAATTTGGTTTGACATTAAATTTTCTCATCACATACAATTTCATGTTGCACATTTTAAAACTTTTGAACATATTATGCAACATGTCTGTATACATGTCCTGCAGTCTGACAGCATAGATTAGCCCTGAGGTAAACTTTACACCACAGCTGCTCCCAAGGTCACCAACACACACACATAAGAGCACTTTATAAACCCCATAGTCCCCGGGTCCCCTTTAACCTATTCTACATTCAGTTTTGAGGCAGACTTTGCTATATGCATTGTTATATTTAAATATCCCACTATAGCACTAATCATATAGGATACACATTATATACTTGTTTTCAGGATTAGACTGTAGTTTTATAGATTGGTCCATATTGCTGTTTTTGGTCCTTTCTTGTGATTGGTCGGTTCAGTGTCAGACAGACCCGGGCAGAGTCGATAACTGACAGACGGTATTCTGGAGCATGCGGGACTTTGGCAATGGCACAAACAGGAAGTGGCTTGTTCACCATGGTAACGGTAATCACAGTGTCTTTGGCCTTATAGGGGCAGATGTCATATACTGCTCATATCCCAGTGGGAACCCATCCAACCACACAAGACCGAATCTGCATTTACCATATGCGCAAACATGTGTCACTCGGCGTATGGAGTGAAATCAGTAATAGGCGCTCTCAGTAAAGTGTTTATTTAAACTGTGTCACTGCTGCTTAAAATGTTCATATCACCGCACTTTACATGATCCTGGTGTTTTTAGTTCAATACTTTACCCATAAATCAAGATATGAATATTAATAAGACAAATCAGGCAGCTTCTTTCCCCGAGGTCGCTTCCACTAGTGTTAGCAACAAGTCTGACTGACAGCATTGCTAAGCGCCCACTTTCCACTAAACAGAATTTCAAATATGGCAGTTCACCTCTATAAATGCTTGCTTCAGTGAGCTTCATTTGGCTGGAGCTTAACACTATGGGTTTAGCACTTTTTTTCTACAGTTTATGGAAAAATCAAAGAACATGATGGCTTACAACGTGTTGAGTAATAATGCAGACTACATACAAGGACGATGTTTGAATGAGAGTTTTCAAACAGATTTTGTGCGTTTGAACTGTATATTTATGTACTAAATGAAGGATTACCTTAAACCGCCAAATGCTACAAACTTAATAAGCTGTATCCATTTTTTGTCCATTTTGTCCATTTTGTTTTTTAAGACAGTAAAAATCAATTATAGCGAATTTCATTTTTAGATTTGAGCTGCAATCATAAAACATGGAATCAGATAAAATATTTAGTTTTCCATTTATTCTCTAATGCAAATCAAAAACTTGTTGCTGGCACTCGCTTTCACGCTATAATGCACAAATCTATACCATGCTATATATAACTCCACATGTTGACATTGAATTTTCCCCATATCGGATAAACCTTAACATATTAAAATATTCCATTAGAGGCCATCCCTATGTTATTAAACACATAACATTACATTACTGCACACATTAGACCTGATCATTATGTGTTTGCATGAGAGCGCCCTCCATAGGCCCCCGGGTCGATAGCTGTATATTAGCGATCAATGCGCTTCCTGTTTGAAGTGAGCAGTCGGTTTGTTTGTCCTACAGGAATTAATCTCAGCACCTTTTGACCCCTGACCCTGGTCTCAGGTCAAAAGGGCAATCTTTACACCACAGATTATGCCACACAAATATTTCGTTTTGCACCATATTTTCTTTATTCTTTTTCCAATTACTCAAGCTCCGTTTGATGTCATTTCATTCGCAGCTTATAAAGTTCTCTGCTGGGTTAGATTATTCCCGTCTCAACCCAATTTTGCTGTTTTTACTATTCTACAAAAGTGAAAAGAATTCAGCATAAACAGAAGTATAAACAGAACTATACTTTTTCCAATTATAGCTGTGTATAAATGTGAGCTGTGTATAAATAGGTGTTTACTAGTATATGTAGTCTCCCAAAGGAAAAATTACTTTAACTTTTGTGCAACTTGAGCCATAATTACTACTTACTAAACTTTAACCTAAAACCTAATCTAAATTAACCTGGTGGTTGAGTGGGTAGTTCAACTCCTGGGCTGCCCTGGCTTTTCTATGTGAGGTTTACATGTTTCTACCTGTATCTGAGTGGATTTTCTCTGGGGAGTCTTGTTTCCATCAATCAATAAAGTTCTACTGCTAAGCCAATCCTTGCAAGTCTAGCTCAAATTCATGGAGATGGGTCAAATGCAGACAACAAATTTCTCTATGGGGACAATAAAGTTTACCTTTAAAGTACCTTTTCACTACTAAACTGTATATGATGCATTAATATCTACAATTTCGAATTATTATTTTGGACATTTCTGTGCAAACTAGGTAAATTTGCAACTTCCTCATCAAAAACTTCTAAATTTAAGTGTGTCTTCTGTGGGAAACGCAATTTCAAGTACAACGTGACATTACATAGGACTGCTGTGATTAAATGTGTTTCTGGTTTCAAATACCTGGCTACCTGGTGAAGTTTGAAGAATGGATACCTGTTTGACCAATCACACTGTTTTTTCATACCTTTAGACTCTGCCTCTCCTCTCCCTTCACTCTGTTTTTCACTCTTCCTGCTCCTGCCCAGTTTACATGTGTTTAGTTCTCTTCGAAATCATCTAGTTAATCTAATAATGAAGGATTTACAATATGTGGATAGGATTTTTGGTTCCCACAAAGAAAAAGGTCCCCATGATATGATGAAGACTCTTTACACCTTATCTCTGTGCATACTCAGAGCCAGCAGTGATCTTTCACACAGTACCAGCTCTCTGAAGTGTGGCCAACCTCTGCTCTTTCCTTAACCCATGCATACACTCTTCTCCTGGGCTGTGTTAGTCACCTGTGAGGGGGGCGCTGGAGGGGTGAGGTGACGGTGCAACCAGGAGTAAAATGTCAGAGCTCTCTCGCCGCACCCACAGACACAGATCGGTCTTTGAACTACTCACAGAAGGTGCATTCATGGGAGCTGGTCATTTCTAACGTCATCAGACTATTTTATGTTGCATACCCAGTGTACTTCTCGTAGTAAGTGGGGTAGTGTCATTTAACACAATAGAAGACATAAACTAAAAGTGGGGTGTGCTTGAGTGATGGTCGGAGGGGTCGATGGCGCAGATTGGCAGCCTCTCTTCCGTCAGTCTGTCCCAGGGCAGCTGTGGCTGCAATAGCAGCTTATCATCACTGAGTGTGGAGTGAAAGAATAATGAACTATAAAGCGCTTTCTTGAAAGGCGCTATATAAATGCAATGATTATTATCATTATTATTATTATAAACTCCTACAATTTTAAATAGAGTACCAGAAGGACTTAAAAAAAAAAGATTGTGGAGGGCGGAGTCTGGAGGTATAAGGAGCAGTGTTGTCTAACAGGTATCCGCACTTCAAACTCCACCTCTGTAGCCAGGCGTTTGCAATCAGAAAAACCTGACTGTAATCAGGGCACTCCTGTGTGATGTCACATAGTACTTGAAATTGCAGTGGAGGCAGCTCACAGATTTTTTATATCTATCTATCTTTCTTTTTTTATTTTTACACAAAACTGCAAATTTGCTCAAAAATTGCCAAAAAACAAACAAACTAGAAACCGTAAGAAATTGTATTAAACCATAACAGGCACAGTTTTGCACAAAAAGTTGAGTCAGTGCTTCACTTTAAAACACATGCTACATATGATAAATTACAACTTGCCTTGCCTCTCACATCTGAAGCTACTCATATACTTTCTTTCAGCTTTGCACTTTCTCCATGGATCTCATCTAGTGATGGGACTTTTGGCACTTTCATGGGTTCCAAATTTTTTGAATCGGTTCACGTCAAAGAGCCGTTCAAAAGACTTCAAAATAACCAAGGCTAAAATTTGATTAAAATGGTTCAGAAAATGGGAGAGTGCTTACCCTTTGAAATGATGCAGCGTTAGTCAATATAAAATGCATACAAGCTAGAAAGAAAAATAAAAGATTTGGCTCGTATAACAAATTTGATGACTACTGCTAATGTCCAAGTGGATTGCACACTCTTACACACTGACTTTCCAGGTAAAGTATCTAAATGGAGATATCCTTGCTTTGCCTAGAATATTCCACATTATGGCATTAAATGTATCTATCATTTATGTCATTAAATGCTTTTTGTTTTGCTCAATAATACATCATTCTTACTGTGAGTGGCTCGCCTTTCCAGTAATCTGACCTGTGACTCTGCCTATTATAGGGTCACTTCTCTGTCTGAATTGAGATATAGCAGAAAAGTTACGTGATTAAGTGTGTGTCAGTTTTGTAAAAGTTAGAATTAGCCAACTTATTATGCTAGCCAAGGGAGTGACTTTCTTTACAGTGAACATCTTCAGAGTATAGTTTGATCTGTCTTCAAACTCACTTTCTTCTTCCCGATTTCAGTTTTCTTGCCTGATCCGCTCCTACTTTTCCGTCATTGGTTCAGTTCCAAAGTGTCACCTCATCCCAAACTCTACCTCCTTCGTGGTCTTCATCCAACCCCTCCGTCTCTCCATCCTTCTCTCTCCATCTTGGCCTCCTTCCCATTGGCCTACATTCACGCTGGTCTTTTCAATCTCTGTGTGCGCGCAAAACACAAGAGGCTGGAAATGGCAGGGGGAGCGAGGAAGTGTTGAGTTTGCTCCGGAATGACAGCGCGGTATAAAGAGGGGGATTTGGGAGTGGGCGATTAGCGGAAAGCAAAACAAAAAGCTCCTTGTCAATCTGGCTTATAATTCCGATTTGTGCCCGTGCGGCTGACTGCGCCTGGAGTGGGGGTAATGGGGTAGCTTGTTGGAAGTGTTCTTGGTCACTTGTAGAAGAAACTCAAAGCAGAAGTGTTACACTGTTGCTGTAATGGTGGTTTGGTGGTTTTTCTATAGCTCCATTCACACATAGTTCCCAGGAAATTTCTGGCTATGTCAACAGAATGTAACCGCACCAGGAAAGCAAGTGCAAAACCAGGTAACTAGGCTTATAACCAAAGAAACCAAGATCGAAATTACTCACACATAAGCCTGCGTTTTCCCAGTAATTTACATTGGAAATTGCCAGACCAAAAATGTGGGGCAATCAGTTGTGGCTTTGTTCACACATGACTATTCTGGAAAAATGCAGGAAAATTCTCGGGTCAGGCAGCATAAGTGAATGGAGTTTATTTAGGTTTGTGTTTTTCAGTGGTATTGGAATGAAAATACAATTACAGTATTTTTCGGACAATAAGGCGCATCTAAAATCATGACATTTTCTCAAAAATCCACAGTGGCCTTATGTGTGATCTTTGGTTGTGTTTAACCTCCAACTGATTTGATGTTGTCCACATTAGTCTAATAAGGTATTAGTGGGCGAGTCAGGAGGAGTAATATGTTGGCCACATATAAGGGCGACTGTGCAACATACCGGTAGTTCTGCCGTGTGCTGTACAAGGACCCAAAATGCCACCATTACCATGCAGATTTCAGGTTTTGTATTTTTGTGTTAAAACTGAACAATGTTGAGAGGGATCCGGGCATGTTTGATGCCCAAATCACCAACTGTTAAACTTGTATTTTTGTGTTAGCTACAACTGAGAGTTATTGTAAATGACCTGAATAAAGTTTGATTTATCCGACACGTGTTTTGTTTCTCTTATTGTGCCTTATAATCCGATGCTCCTTATGTGTGGACAATGACACAACTGACATATTATGTGATACTGCACCTTATAATCCGGTGCACTTTATAAAAAATGTATTTTAAATGTGAAAGCAATAAGTGAAAGCAGTAAGATTATGGAAAAATATAGTCAAATTGTTGGGAAAAACTTTTTACAGCAAGGCTTGAGTACTGACAACAATGTGCAAAAAAGTGGAGCCACTATTCCAATGGACTCATCCCAGCCAGGGCATGGTAAACTTTTATGCCAAAATGAAATATACCAGTATGTGAAAGGTGTACTATTTAACATTCTGGTGGGAGGTCGACACCTGTAGAATAATGTTGCTTTAATGTTGCTTGCTTGTCCACATATCTGTAACTTGGCCAGGAAGTCTCCACAGCGAGATAGTTTGGTGTCTTTCTGTATTTAAACTAGTTAACTTTTAGTGACATTGCCAGTGCTTATTCACTCCACCACCAATTACACCTGCTCTCCTTTGCATATTCCCTTCATGTAATACTTTGACGCCTTCACGGCTGCCATCTTGAATCCCCTGTGCCACACTTGTACGCAGCTCAGGTTGGGAGTTAAACAAAGACGGAGTAAAACCTCGGTCGGACCCTGCCTGCTGACTCGTCATCTCCCTGATCCAAACAGGAGCTCTTCATGCACGTGGCACAGAAATGCACACCGAGAAATGTGGAAGGTGAGAGGGATGAGACATGGAAGAGGGGATGACTGCAGAAGAGAAGAGCTGAACGTTGGTGCCTGAAAAACAGAACGTACCCTAGAAGTAAACCTCATCTCAGTAGTAAATGTGGAAGGATATGGTCTAAAGGTCTAAAAATGTCTGTTGCTGTTTTTAGTCCATCTTTTATCATTTCTGGACAAAATACCAAAGAATGGGTCAGGTTTGTCTACAGATGAGGAATGAAATAACTATTAATCTATAAAAATGGAACATAACAATCTAAAAATACCCACTTTCCTTTTTGTAAGATCATTAGACTCAAAAATGAAACAAATAAAATGTCAAAAATAGTCAAACCCTTTTCCATTGAATTATTTTATGTCGATCGAAAGCAAATAATTTGGATTGTCTGCTTGTCTCCATGGAGATTTTTATTGTGATGCCTGGAATGTTATGACAATGAACTTAATTATCTCCATGGCAACTTTAAAGAAAAAAATCTGTGATTTTCAATCAGTTTTTAACAGTATAACATCTGAAATTGAATGAACGAGGATGTTGTATGTTTAATACCATATAGTGGAACATTAGAGGCAAAACAATCTCATTTCCTTTTAGACAAGCGTGAAAAATGTGAAAATGTGAAAAATTTGCACAGTGTAGCTTTATGTGGAAAATTTAAATAGTGTCAGCACTTAATTTTGGAACTGTAAAAAGATTGTGATCAAACATTAGATAAAAACTGTGATATTATATGTTAAAACAATTTGAAGCTTTTTAGAATTCCCTAGTCGATGAGTTCCTCTCCTGTCTCTCAAACTCCCAGTCTGTTTGATTCAGTCCTCCGAGCTCTTGTCCTCCGGGGATGTTCAGAGATGCAGCTGGATACCCCCCCCCACCCCTCATTCTCTCTCTCTCTGTCCCTCCCCCTCCTC
>JACN01130958.1:0-14211 GCA_000787155.1 Scartelaos histophorus
AATATCGTGCAGCCCTAATTCAAACAAAAATCCTGCTTCTCTCCAACACTCCACATTATGATCTCATAGCGTAACACAGAAAGGTCTCAATCATCAAAAGGCATCAAAAGGCGGAACATGGCATTTTGAGCTTTGGAGATGCAGACGACTAATGCAACTAATAATGAAGGATTAGTCAAACACGTGTGAATGAAACAAAACACAACTTCAGGAATGTTTTTGATGAGGTAAGAACATTATAACATGACTTAAAGCTCACAAGAGTCAATTTTGCGTAATATAGGACAAACAGAAAGAGCTTTAACTTAATGTTGAATTCATTTTGGCAATACAAAAGTTTAATAGTATTTGACCCACTTTGGTGTTTGGTGGAAAGCACTGGATTGGTTTTGGTGACAACTAGGGCTTAACACACTGGAAAAAGCATCTCATATAATCCCTAATACTGTCCATTGTCCTCCCTCTCTCCTCACAGCGCACAGGGCCGGGCGAGTGCGGGGGGCTTACCGATCCCCCTTTCAAAAGCTGCCAAAGCCGGCTTCATTGGCTTTCAATAGAGCCTCATTACCACTCCGCTTCAAAGAGAAACAACGCTATTTTCCAGCATGGGGCCCTCAGCATGAACGCACAGTCTGGTCCCTAAATCTCCCTTAATATACTTCTTTTACATTTCGCCACATCTAAACACGCTCCGTTTTAATGATCTCCAAAGCGTATTCCTTTCCACTTAGAGGCAGTCCAAAGCTTGTGCGAATTTACAAAAGTGCTTATGTATCTGTGTGTGGGTCACCGAGCGCCTCCGCAAAACCACCAGAAATGTGGCGAGAAATCAGTGTGGCCCAGATCATAAATATTCAAAGGGAAGGTCTGATCGCTCTCTCCTTTTCCTTTCTCTCTTTTTCTTTCTCTCTATTTCTATATATATCTTTTCTCACTCCCTCCCTTCCCCTCTTTTTTCCTTCTCTCATCCTTCCTCCCTTTCCCTCTCTCCTCTGTCTTCTTCTCTTTCTCTTTTCCTTCCCCTCTCTCTTTCTCTCTCCATCTCTTCTCTTTTTCTCCCTCGTTCACTCATTTGCCCTCTCTCTCGCTGAACGGCTGGCTTCACGTCTTTGCTCTGACTAAAAACAGCTGTTGTGTGCGTTGGGGCCCCTCCCTCTGCTGTAACTGACAACATGTCTGACAGTGGCCACGCCCCTACACGCACATCTGTCATCTTTCAATCTGCAAATGTTCAATATTTCCATCCCCTGTCTTTTTACCTGGAACGAGGTGTCTGGGATTCCTTCAGTATTACGAACGTCCAATAGTCATTGCACTCACCGGCTCTGTAACTGTGGGCAGATAGAACTTGATAAATCTGATCAAAGGGGCCAAGAGATAAACACCAGAACATGAGCAGTTTTGGCAATGCCATTATTATTATATTCTGCTCTGGCTAAATCGGTCTAAGGCTTATCGATTTGGATCTGAACATCTGAGTGAAGAATGTTTAGTCCCACTAAAGTAATAATATATATATTTTTTGCTTCAAGATGACAGTTTTAAATTATTTCACCATTTATGTTTTTTTTTCTGATATAATGAAAATTTCCAGCAGAAAAATTACTTTTTGCATATATGTGGTCTATGGAAATACCAGATTTTGTAATTATTTTGTGTTTTGTTCTTACAATTAGGTTTCATTAATACTTATAAGAATAATTGTCTGGATGTACAATGCAATGTATAAGTATATAATTTCTCAAGCTGTAGTTTATCCTAATCTATTTTAAAACAAATGCAGCTTCTTTTTTTTTACTTGTAGTTTTACTTGAATAATATTATTCTATTGGAACTGGAATATTTTGTACATTATTTCATGTTTTGTTCTTACAATTACATTAGCTTTCAATTACAAATTGCATAGTTAGTATGCCCAGACCATTATTCTTACAATTTCTCAACTTGTAGTCTCCTCAAATACTTTCTTTTTTACCTCATTTGTTGAACCATTACATTGTACTTTTCCTTAAATATCATTATTTTGAAGTAACTGCCTTACTTGAGTATTTTTTTTTCCATATCTCTCTAAGGTCATAATGTTATGGCACATTACACAGTAGATATGAGAGATGACATACATTTTTTTTTCATTCAACTTTATTAAAATCTATCACTCTAAGCCCATTTCATTTAATAACAGCCTGATACAGATTTGCACACCGTCTGTAAGAGATTGTACAATTGTGCCTCAACACATTCATTCACTTCTGTGTTCTTTTAAGACTTTATTGGGGCATTGAGTGATTGAATGGAATTGTGGGTAATTCGAAACCCGAGCGGTGCCAGATAGGAGCCTTGGGGTGCTCCTAATCCATACCTCAGCCTTGCCTTTGATTGGGTGCTGTTGAAATTGGGGATGAGCCTGCCTCTTCAAAGTCAGTAACTTAAGAGGAATTTGCGTGTGTGTTCAGATTACTACAAAAAGCTATTGTGTGTAGATGGATACATTGAAATTACACAGTTAAATTGTAGTGTGTAACATGACTAACTTACTCCTATTCAATCCACAAAGGTACGATTTTGAGAATGCAGTGGTGCCTGTTACCGGATATTCATCTGATCTGTACTCGAGTGTCATAGCCGGGTCAGGCATTCACTTTGGAATGAGAATTGGAAATCAAAGCTCCTTGGCCTTGATTTGTCCGGGTTTAAAAGGAGAAATGGTGCTTTATAGACAAGTGTGGTCGCTGCGTCTGGAAGTGGAGCAGGCACAGAGCGCACTGATTCACTCAGAGCAGGTTACATCCACTTAAAACAGCACAATGAATCAATGTCTGATGTCTGATGGGAACCTAAAAGCCACTGCTTTCCAAGGAGAGAGCTGAACACAAATGTGGTGTATGTACTTAAATGCAGACATAACAGCTGACAGATCAATTGATTAATAATGTGTGTGTGTTTTATAGGTAATAAACAATCTTGTAGCCAAACCTAGTTATTGTTTAATATGGGAAGTAAAACTGGAAAATTTAAACCCTTTAACATACTTTTAGATAGCAGTATTCATCAAATATATGGAGTAAATATTATGTATCATTGCCAAAAGAACTTGTATCCAAAACTCAAAGGCTCAGTTATGGATCAACAGTTTGTGATGGAAAACATATTCTGAATTAATCAATTTCTTAGCGCATTATTCATCTGTGCTTTACAAGTGATGACAGAGTGATTGTGAAAATGCGCCGTTGGACAAAAGTCTGAAATTTGGCGTGGAGGTCCATGGAGAGCCTGGGCCAGGCTGCTGATGAAATATGGATCAGTCAGCAGTGAACTGTTTAGAGTCACTATGATTCATATTTTGGATCGCTAAAACAAAGACATTTGGACAAAGAGTTACACCTCAGAGGAACATTTGTGCTGTACACACAAACCAATAAAGACTGTCTGAAAAACACCATGTGATATGCTGCTCTCACTGAGATTTAGAATATCTTTTTCAGGGTGCTCTGGCTCAAAAGGGACTTTTAAAACCAACTGGCTTCTTACTGAGCTCTTGTTCTGTGCTTCAGGTTTTTAGGTGGTCTTCAGGACTCACTGCTGAGATGAAAACACACTCACCGTAAGGACATTTTCTTCTAAGTCTGTCAGTACGATGAAAACATAATCAAAACACCTACATCTATTTTTGGCTAAAAAGTTATATATGGGACTGTAATCTCTGGTACCAGATGATACCAACATTTTAGGCATTATCAGCTCTGTTTTGTTAAGGAGGCAGAAATATTCTCTATAGTGTATATGCCAAAAGCTCTGTGAGAATGACAAGTGAAAGAGCCAGAGAACAACTGTAACTCTAAATGACTCTACCCTAACTCTAAGTCTTACCGCTAAGTATTTTGCATTTTAAAATCTTCATTTTGAATTAATTTAATATTTTTATATATATATTTTACTGCACATGCAAAGTACTTAAGTTAGTACTATTATTTTTTGACTACAAGTACTCTAGTTAAGTATGTGGGGCCTAGATACTGTACCCCTCTCCTCTGAGCAGGCCCGATCCTTGAGGTCCATCTGTTGGCATTTAGCCGCACTTTTCCTGCCTGCATGCGCGCTGATCTCCGGTCTACAATAACGGCCTAATTTGTCTGCTGAAGCCTGCTCTGATTGTTCCCACGTGAGGCAGTGTGAAAGGTGAGGGATTCCACTTATCTGTGAAGACCATGGCACATAGAGCACAGCAGGACGGAGAGGGGGAGGGGGGTCTTTGGGTCCAGGGGGTCAGACAGGGTTAAGAGGACAGAGGAGCAGAGGAGCAGAGGAAGAGGCTGCGATTAGAGAGTGACATGGGAACACAGGGGGGAGCACACTATTGCGATGTGTTCAGATGAATTGAGACTTGAGATCCTGTGTGGTTTGGGACGTAACAGAGATGAGCCATATCCTTAGCAGCAGCTCTTTGTCACACACCACTTTCTCCTAGACCGCAAAGGAAACAGCTTATTTTAGATGGCCTGTCTCCAGTCATTTGTTTTAATAAAATCAATATTTCTTGTGTGGTTGTGGTTCAAATCTATCTTTTTTATAAGTACAATGGCTGTGTGTCTTGCCAAATGAAACAGTGGAAGTGTAGGTAAACTGTTAAATTGTATAGCCCACATTTACCAATTTGTGTGACTTACTTAAAGGTGTATTGTGTAACTTTTTTTGTGTTATTTTGTGTCTCTGTGATGTTGTTCTTGCTTTGCTTAGAAAATTTTAAGTATGGCATTAAACTTATTTCTTTTTCTTTGGAGACAAGCCGGTGATGCCAGTTAACCAAGTTACAGGTCAGATCTGTGGAGAGGTGTCCCACTCACAGTATGAATGCATATTCAAGGTATTATTCAAGAAGGTATTGTTTAGCAAAAATAAATAAATAAATAAATAAATAATCATCCCTCCTGTGGGCTCACCACCTGCAGAGGGGTTCATAGGGTCTGGGTCTGGTGCACAGAGTAATGGGCAGTGCTGCCCCCGCGACCCAGCCGGATTAAGCGGGAGAAGATGGATGGATGGATGGATAAATAATCATCCTGTGTACAATCCCAGGCAAATTAATCTCTCTATGAAGAAAAACAGGTAGCAGACCCTATAACTAAGTCACAAAGTGCACCTTTAAAAGCTTTCATCAAAACCAGATGTTTTTTCTTCATATCTCTTATATTGGAACAAATTTCTATAAACATATTTTGCTCTATTAAACATCTGGTGACTTTATCTGCTACCCACTTGATTTTGAAAAGCAAATCCTTCTACACTCTGGTCTTGGAAAATGTAATAGTTACACACTTACAATGAACATAACAGCTCCTGCAAAAGTCTTGTTCTTGGATTAGCGTGTATCTAAAGCCTGTGATTCCACGCCACATGTCACAAGTTCATTCAGAGTAAAGTCCAACTCCTCTTTCCCAAAAACTTTGCTCCTAATTCTTTCGTGCCAGTGGGTCCCTCCAACCTGCAAGCCTTCAAAGCAAACGACAGCTTCTGGGCCTGAACTTTTCCACTACATTTTCATATTCGCCGTCAAACTGTTGAAGTCATAACAGTAAGAAATCAAAGGTTTCGCCCATGCATTTTATTATTTTCTGACATAGTTCCACTGGTCTTAAAGCGGTCCCATTTACAAGCATACATTATGAATACGGTGTCTCATTAACACGTACTGCAGCAGGGTAATCATGTGTGGACATTTGAAGACGATTGCTTCCTACAGCCCATACTTCTACACTAAAGGAAGCCTTGGACAAGAGGAGCCTTGTGCCTGCCAGGGTAAGCACGACTCAGACTCTCACTTCAACAACAGAAGCACCTGTGAAAATAGGGCGACGGAGCACGTATCAGAGCAAATAAACTCCCCTCGTCACAGAGAGGCACGGCGCGATGACAGACCGGAGCAGGCAGACCGCACCCTACACAGTAAAACACCTCCACAATGGACTGTAAGAAAAGTGACATGAGGGGTCAGGAGCAGACAGACTCTGAGAGGACAAAAGCAATCCTATAGTGTAACTATATCATGAAGACCCTGACAATCCTGAGATCAATACAGGGCAGCAGTCTTTCAGTCTGTTCACCCACTCCTTCCATTACATGTGTGCACTTCTGGGCAATAGCATTGCTCAGTTGGTGGAGTGATCTAAAATTTGGCAGTTTGAATCCCACCCTTGACAGTTTAAACCCAGCACCCACAGGTGAATTTATGTGTCCTTTGGCAAGACACATCATGCCCAATGATAAATTAGTGTATACAGACAAAATACTAGGGTGTAAGTGTTACGTGTTGTGTCCACCATTGTATCACCCCTGAAGGAAGGGTGCTATATACATCATTACGCAGCATACAAACACCATTTGAACTGCATGGTCACTGTGTCCTATGTGTGTGTTAGTGTGTACATGTGCTTGATAGTGATTGGAGATGCTAATAAGTATAATAAGATTAGTAGGCCCGATTCTGTCTGTAACTGCAGAAGTGTGTAACTGATGGATTCATGCTTTGAGAAGCATGTATGACAATATTGTAATGACTCTTCTCTAATTATAACACAACAAAAACAGGCATTTCTGTCAAAATCTGGATGAAAAAAAATAAACACTGAAAGGAGGCACTTTAGATTTGTAGTTAAATTCAAAGTCAGAGCAGTTCTTAAATTCACCTTGATCCCTGTGACAGCATGTCAGACTGAAGTGTCCACTCTAGTGAAGTCCTAACCTCTGACACAGCACAGTCTAAGCAGAGGAAACCACATTTCCTCTCCTCTGCTCTTATAGCAAAGTGGTAATGGCTCAAGCACCAACAGTGCGCTGACTGCATGTGCAAGGCCAGTCCAGCCAATGGAGAAGCTGTCCTAGTTTACTTTGGCCCCAAAGCCAAGGCTCACGATGCAGCTCATATACAGACCTTTTCCACTCAGCGAGTATTAAAGGGCTCATGCCTGGCACATGGGGCATGTTTGTAAAAAGAGAAATAAATGTACCTCATTATGCAAAAAACTGAAAAAGAGTCTCCAGCTGCATCAGCCTGGAATGCCAAAACACAGCTATAGGCTTTCCTCTTCTTCAAACAGCCACCACTGTGAGAAATTAGACACCAGATCGTCACTTTTACTTTAAAGCAACCAATTTTGCTTTAAAGCAACAATAATATGTTAAAACTTTACATCTACTTCAACTTTTCAACTTCAACTTTACATTTGACCCATCCCTCAAAGGAGTGAGCAACAGCGGCACAGCACCAGATTTATCCAGTGTCTGCGTACACTAGTGTATAAATGTGTGTATGAATGGTTGAGTGGTTCCTTGTTGTAAAGCACTTTGAGTACCTTGAAGGTGAAAAAGTGCTATATATATGTATATGTATGTATGACCATTTACCATGTACGTGAGACTGCACTCTTCGAATACGCTCACATGGAAGAGTAACACTACTGCGCATTGATTGGAAGGCCGCACAGACACTCGATGTGCATAGCAGTTAAGGCTTGACTCACAATATGCACAATTGAGCTCGGACCATTCACTTAAATGGGTGGCCATGTTTAGGCCCCGGGGATTGAACTTAGGTTAGCTATAGCACATATGTTTTGCTGCTATGAATCTGCTCTGACAAAACATGGCTCTAAAATACAGAATAATTTTAGGGTATAAAAGCGGTCAAGCTACAGGTGGTGTTTCTTTTGAGATGGTTGGTGCAGTGTCATCAGTGAGAGAGTGCACAGCATGCTCTCTCTCTCTCCTATAGCTGTGCTTTACTAAGTCAACAACAGTGATATTCATATATGAGGTCATGGCTGTTTACATAGCCTGCTGACATCTCTGCCAGAGACCAAGAGCTTTGTGAGTAATCAAAACCACTGCAGCCTCCAAATGCAGCATCATGAAGAAGCACTTACCGCTCCATCCGCACAAATCCCCCTACGCCAGAGCCCGGAGCCGACAAATGACAGTGGGAGCCGGGTTGCAGGCCAGCGGGGCAAGAAGGCCAGGGAGCCGTGGGGGCCTATGGGTGCCAGGGTGCCACGGCCGATCAGTGTTTATTATTTCAAGGCTGAGGTGAGGAGAGGGTTATTGGGGAAAAGGGAGAAGGGCGGTCGTACCACACAAAAAGCATGCATAATAACAACCAGGTGAGATGGGTCCAGGCTCCAGGAATACTTGCTCTCATAAGCACGTCTGATGATATAAAGTCTAATAAAATAAGACAGGAAACAAACTATTTGCTAGGCCTATGTACAGTATTAAGTGGAGCATTTTTCTCTTTGGTAATATTAGTTCTTGCTCATTTAAGCTACAAAAAACTTCCTTTCTTTCTGTAGCTCTAATTAGATCAGATTTGTGGCTTAGTTAAGGCCTTTTAGCTGAGCAAATTTACCCAACATTTACCCTTTTTTATGCCTTGTACTTTTGTATTGTGAATACCCTTAAGAAACACTTCATTCTTTATTACTCCCTGATGTTCCAGTATAAATATAGCAAATATTTTTTTATCAGACTTTATATCAACCAGTCTTCTCACAAATCTATGAGGTATTAACTACTCACGCATAACATATAAAGATACACCATGTTACCTTTTATTGTTTTAAAAATGCTAAATTCACCAAACATAACTTTTAACTTTAACATGTCTTATGAGTTTCACTTTTGTCGCCCCCACCCCCTCTCTTTGCACTCCACATTAAGTCCCTCCCCCTTCGGAGTACTATCACATCACAATGAAACTACTGCACATCATATCAGGTTTGTGAAGTTGTTTTGAATATTAAAAGAGATTGCTAAATTACTCAAACATGTATGGATGACAGGCATGTTTCTGATGAGGAAAAAATGAGGGAAAAATACAAGGTAGATAGAAAAATAAATATATTTTGCAAATAATCCCCTCCCCTAATACCTCCTTTTAAAAATAGTTTCATTCTAATACATTTTTATACTAGTCCAATTCCAATCCAATAGTAATAACTAATAACTGTATAATAATATTGATTAGTACTATCCTATATAACCATAAACTAGTGATCGCACAGTCAGATATCTATAGCCTACCTTGTTCTGTTAACCTTTTGATGCCTTTATATAACTACAAATTATGGTTATCCCTAGTGTATTTGGCATTGTTGTTAGTTTTGTTAGCCCAATAAGTAACTACTTTTTCCCACCTTCAGTCTAAACATGTGAGTTATGTCTTCATATTTGTCACTTTAATCTATGCATCCTCTCATTTTCCTCATTCCTTTAACTACAGCCATGTGCTTTTAATTAGGCCCATCTGGTTAGCACTAGCACCCCTGGCACCCCACCCCCAGCAGATCCAGTAAAGGGACTCACTTCATACCTGAACAATGCACTTTCTAAGGACAGTAAATAGAAATCCAATAGAAACCAATAGAACCAACCAATAGAAATCATAGACCGTATATATAAATGGGCATAGCTAATCTGAGCCACCCTGTTTCAAATCGGAAGTGACCATGGGTGCGCTTCTGGCTCCATCCATCAACTCTGGCTGCAATTTACTATGTACTGAAAATCATCACTTCTATCTTTGTAACTGCTGCAGTCAGACTCCTCATTTTGGTCATAAAATGTGTATATTAACCCGCTCCACCTGATCCTGGTGTTTTTATTTTGCTATTTTGATGGTAAATCAATTCCTATTACTAATAACAGCTAGCCACAATGAGTTTTATTTGACTGGAGCTGAAGGCTATGGGTGACGTCACACTCCCTTGGTCCACTTCTTTATACAGTCTAAGATAGGAATAAACAATAGTGTTACATCCATTTGCGAAAGCTGACTGATGCTTTTTTCCCGGTAAGTGAAACGCTTAACTTACAAGGCTATTACTCACATGTAGTTGTCCACACACTTTATTGTTAGCCTGAATGAGCGCTTATCCAGATGACAGTTTTAGTGGACTTACTGTCGACGTACATTGGCTTGTCATTAATGTTTAAAATTCCATCGAGCAGCAGCCAAGACTTTAAACCTTTTAAGCACCAACAGCTGCTTCTCACCTCGTGTAGCATCAGGATTATCTGCATTTTCCACTTAGTCAATTTTTATTTTCAATTTCCTTCTTGCATCCATACATGTGTACGATAGAGTGTAATAGAGCACTTGACAGCTGACACACTATCCTGATGGTGTGTATTAAAAGAAAACAGCAGATGTGCATGTGACTAGTTATTATCACTTCTTTTCCCCCTACAGCTCTGGTGGTATAATGAATATCCACAATAAAGACTGAGGTTCAAATCTGAACATGCTTTGTTATTTTTAAAAGTAGACCTATGCAAAATTGACTTTAGAGCTTTGTTATAGTTGTTTTCCCTGTCACTATTTACTCACCCAAAGTTGTATTTGGAGTGATTTGCATGTTTGAGCAATTTAATCACTCATTTTTAGGATACCATATAGAGGTATTATCTATGGTATGTCACTTCACACACACTTCTGAGCATGTCTCCTGCAGAAAGAACCCCTTGTCCTGTCTTGGATCACGTGAGTGTCTTGTAGGCATATGCCCACTGCTCTGTACTTATTTACTTTGTTCTCTAATTTTTTTCTTAATCAGTGATATGCATAGGATCTGGTAGCGTCACAAAGTCATTTTGGTACAAATGAGGGCACTCATTGTTGTGATTATGTTTATGTTAGTGCCAGTGTACCTGAGGCCCTCCCCAGAACAGTGTACCTGAGGCCCTTCCCAGAGCACTGGCAGTACAAACACTTGGACTCACATTCCTAGTCCCTGTGAATTGGTCTGCTCAGCATCAGCTGCTCTCCGCTCTACTACTCCACTGCTCCTGTGATGTTTGTGCTGCTGGTGTTTGGGAAATGCTCAGTGAGGAACACACCACAGCTGCTAGCCAGGCCACAGACATACATCCAGACTTAAAATAATTTTAGGCAATTCCTCCTAACTAGTACACTTGCAGTACTTGCAGTACAGCGGTATGCCATTGACTATTTTCATATAAAAGCGACATCGTCCACCGATGGTGAGTGCACTAAATTAAGTTCACCTTTTCACATGTAAGACACCTTTGTGTGGGATTATTTGACCTCAGATTAGTGGCATGACTTGACCCGTTGTTTTGTCCCACACACCGGCACCTTCACCTTAAATCCTCTTTTTTGTCTCATGTTTCTTCCCACAGCACATTTGTATCCACTTGATGCTGTTCTGCGCTTCCTTCCTGCTACATATTATGTCCCGGTGCCATGGGTGATCTGTTCCCATTGGGGTCGGTGCCAGTTTTCTTTTCATTAGCTCACCTGGGGGGGCCGGACCTCCACTATCACAACAAGCTTTATATTTTTATCGACATGTCCAGACGGAAGCGGCATTCCAGGGATTAGGCTCTATTTCACTTGGCCCCTGGTGTTTTTAGGGAATACCTCGCTCCCACATCTGCCCCCTGCTTTTCCCAATGTATTTGTATAAATCATAGGGCACCTGATATTCCAGTTTATTGTTTCAGTACCAGGAGAATGAATCACACTCGTTTGCTTTTCTATAGGTTTTGTTACAGTGTCCTTAATTGAATACCCAACTCTGTGTTTATACTCTGCTCTGTAAAAATGAAGAATACCAGGGTCACTTTATCACTGGGAGGAACAGTATGGTTGTGTTATGAGTTATGTATTCAATGCTGTCAGATAACTGCACATTCCACTTGGCAATGGATGTCAATGTAAAAAAAATATTTTACATTTTTGATAAAGCTACAAACCTGTCACATATAACATCTGGACACTACTTTTATTTCTCAAATACTTTTAAACAACTTTTAAACATTATTTATTTTATACAGTAATGAAATCTATAAACAAAAATGCAGTTATTTGTAGACTTATATATGGCCAAGTTCTCACTTACATGCTCATCACATAATTGGGACTAAACTAATACCAGAACTAAATCTGGATTAAAACAGGACCAAATCAAGTTTAAACTGGGACAAGTGAACACAACCAAAGTGAGAAGCCATCTTGTTACTATAAAACAGGCGTGCCCAAACACTTTTTTTTGGCCGTCAGGGTTCTGAACAAATTGACCCATATTACATTAAGTGGTACTTTTTATTACAACTGCTAGGTTTTTTTTAATATACCTTGATAAAGCCAATATATTTTTTTTCTCTGTCCTGTTGGTGAGGATACAGGTCTAAAGGCTTATTGTAACCTGTTTATTTAAATTGTTCACCGCATTAACCACCAGTCTATGACCCTCGATCAGCCCACACCTTGGTCTGTGTTTTGATGAAAAAAGTCTGGACACCCCAGGTATAAAATGTATAGTTTACAGTTACTCCATAGTAAAAGTATATGGCATGACAAGTGAAAATCTAAACTTTCATGACAGAATTCAATCATGATAAATGTAACTAACATAATATTTTGATAACATCTTATCTTTTGATAATCTTATCATGCTCTGTCCAAAAACATTACAGACATTTTGCCTTGTTTTGAAACCATTTAAATGCACCTGCTCCAGTGTGGTATCTTGCCCCATACTCCTGCACCAGCCCTGGCCAATTAGTGTTTTATTATGTGTGCTCCAAGGAGGGGGTCACACTGTGGCTCTGACCTAGGGAAGTGCTACCTCCACCTCAGCCTTCATATTGAGAGCACCACCTGTAATTATGAAGGGATTACCTCTCTATGAGGAAGCTTTATGGCATTCAAAGGGACTTCCTGTTTCCCTCTCCAATAAAAGCCCAAGTGTAGCAGTGCAGTGGATCAGTGAGCGCTATAGATCTATTTCTAAATCCCACGGCCACCGGCTTTAAGGTAAAAAGGGCAAAGGGAGATTTCACCCCATTGTACAATGTGTTCTGGACATCAAATTGTTTGATATAACATCTGTATTAAAGAGCTATCTGAGGTTTTCAGTAGCAGTTAGTTAAAACTCCAAGCACTTTTGCTTATTAGTATTATACATTGATATATAGGCCAAGATAACAAAGAATGAGCTGGTACTGAGTGCCTTTGTCCTGGTAAGAGCACAATCAGTGATTTTGCGACGTTATGAGATAAAAGCACATGAATCCACACCAATCTGAATCTCAGCTTCTCATCTCAGACCCTCGAGCACCCAAGGACTGTCCATTTTGAGCAGGATTAACCCATTTGTGAACAGAGAAAGACATTCAGACTAAACTAAACTAATCCTTTACCATAGGTAAAGGATTTAACATATGTTTAACATATTTATGTTTACACTAACATAAACATTCTCAAAGGGTTCTGAAAGTCATGCAAAAAAATGTGATTAAGATTCCTGCAGAGAGAGACATTCTGGATGGTCTGATAAAGATTTACACCAGACTGTTTCTTGAATAAACACACATGCCTGCCTCATATGTGTATGTATGTACTGCCTCATATGTGTGTATGTGTGTGTATGTACTGCCTCATATGTGTGTATGTGTGTGTATGTACTGCCTCATATGTGTGTATGTATGTACTGCCTCATGTGTGTGTGTGTATGTACTGCCTCATATGTGTGTATGTACTGCCTCATATGTGTGTGTATTGCCTTGAGTGTGAGTGTGTGTGTGTGTATGTACTGCCTCATATGTGTGTGTATTGCCTTGAGTGTGTGTGTGCCTGTGTGTGTGAATGTACTGTCTCATATGTGTGTGTATGTGTGTATGTAATGCCTCAAATGTAAGAGTGTACAAGTACATAATGCCTTGTGTGCATGTACTGTGTATACAGTTCATAATGTATTCTTAGTGGGTTTTCATCATCAGTCACATGGCAGTCAGTAAATGTAATACTAAAGACCACCACCCAGGATGTTTTTCATACTTTCATTACATTGGGATTCATTTACCATGTAAAAAGTGCTTCAATCTTCATCAACAGGTACACAACAAAAGCTGCATTAGTATTACACCTCTGTTGGAGTGCCCAACCACAGCAGGATGTCAATATTTTACCAGTGAACTCCATCTAGTTAAGAAAATACATATTATAAAACAGTGACGTGCGGTGAAGTTCATGATTGGTGAGGCACTGACTCCTCAAGAGTCAGATTTACATTTGTAAATAGGCTGGGGCGATTTTTCGAATTCGACTTTATGCGCGATTAAAAATAAATACGATAATAAATTAGACACGTTCGATAAGTCTTCGATGAGATGACGTTTTCACTGGTGCGAATAGCCAAT
>KN489847.1:3659-16628 GCA_000787155.1 Scartelaos histophorus
CTCACCTCCCTCTGGTCCTGCCTCAGTCAAAAGTCCTGCATACGCCTTGGGCCATTTCTCAAAGCATCAGAGCGGGTTTGAATCGGAGCCAAAGACAGTCTACCGGACACTAAATTTAGAACAGCAACTCCTCTGCCTACAAGCACCAAAATGCACTAAGCTGTTGTGCCGTTTTTCCTCATAAACTGGCCCATGACTCATATTAAACTATATAAATATGAATAAACCTACGTCCTACAAAAGAAATAATTAGAAAAACATGAAAAGCAGGTTTGAAGACAAAACTCAGCAACTTCTCTCCATCCAACACTCTTGCACGTTTTCAGGATAAATCATTCTCATACTGTTTTTCTTCTGAGCCTTGACCAGTGGTGGAAGTAAAAATATCGCATGCAAAAAAGTATGATTGAAAATGTACTTAAAAACTGAAAGGTAAGCAGGATACTCATGTCATGTATTTTTAAGTCATTTTCTTATAGATTTAAGTGTTTATATCTTACATTTTGGTCTGAGTCGTTTGGGAAAGTAACGGCTGCTACCATTTTTGTTACTTGAGTTCACACATGCTCAGTGCAGCGCCAGTTTTGAGAAATCAGGATACTGCATCTACAGGCCACAGTATCATGAATACTATGAGAAAAACCCAGTGAGAGTCTCATGGTTTCTCATAATTGGGATTCTGACATATCCAGGAGACTGAAATCAGGATATTGTGTTTATTCAATATTATTTAATAAAGATGGGGGCAAAATTAATATTGTTTTTATTGTAATCTAGTCATTTTGTATTTTAACAGAACAAATGACAGTTTGTTTTTATTAATCTAGTCATTTTGTATTTTAACAGAACAAATGACAGTTTATGTCTTTCTTTACTGTTGGCAGGGATCAGATTGGTCAAAAATAGAGACACCAGGGACATTTCTTGTATAAAACAACTGGTTTTGGATAAATCTGCAGGGACACGGGGCACATGGCTTAAAACTGGGACTGTCCCGGGTCAACAGAGACGTCCAGTCACTCTATACAAAGTATTAATAGCAATTTGACATGTTAACATTACTATCATTTTGTTTTGTTTGAGCTTAACTAAAGATAATTATTATTATTATTAAAGATAAGTATTTCACGCAGATTTTGACACCTAATAAAGCTTCAAATGTAGTGATTTTGATAAAGATTTGGTCTGAATTTTGTTCAACACAAACAACTGAATCAATAGTTTTTCTCTTGCTGTTTTTATTTGTATATTTTTGTTTGCTTGAACTACAAATGTGCTCAAATAAAACTTATGAAACAGCCTTTTCAGCAGACCCTAGTGAAAATACTTTTACTTTTCAGTCCTGTTCAAAGATGTAGTAGAAAGTAAAGATACCTGCTCTCAAATGTAGTGAAGTAAAATGGTAAAGTACAGATGCAGAACAGAACTTAATGCAGTTTTGTACTTTTACTTTGTTCCATTCGACCACTGCCGTGACTCGTATAAAAATAAATATTAACTATATGCTACAAATTAAACAATGATGAGAAAAAAACATTAAAACCAAGTTGGAATTGGGTCCAAAGACAGAACTCAGCAACTCCTCCCCCTCCAGCCTCCAAAGTGCAGCAAGTTTTTTACGCTAAATCATTGTTGTACAGTTTTTATGCCTTTTTGAACCTGAAACGAGAGGACAATAACGTAGTTTAATACAAAGATGATCATAATAGAGTGTGATATGAGGCAATTTTGCTACAATGTTACTCCACAGGGACCATTTCTTTCATTTTGCCCATGTTTAACGTTTCCCTGTGTTGTTGATATGACGATAGCTTCCAGAGCATTTAGGAGGCGATGGGGAAGTTTCTGGGTGTGATAAGAATTCTTTAAGCGTTAAAATACTGTTATTCCCAATGCTATCCAAAGACGCGCTGCAAAACTTTTTGAGCGGAGGATAAACTTCTTGCTCCCTGGAGATGTGTTGTTTTGTCGTCAATGTTCCACAGTATGGCATTAAACTGGCGTCTCTCCATAGGCACAAACAGATCAAAATACATGTGCTTACTGTAAGAATGCAGCCAAAACTGTCAAAGTATGAAACAAATAGAGCTGTGCACATAAGAATCAGAAGTATAACCAATACGAAAGACCATATAAACCAAACTGGACTTGTAAGAATCCATTTTTTTCAAGGAATTTTTAAGCAAAAGCATCTCTAATAAAATAAAATCCATGTACACAGCGAAAACTGGAGGGTTAACATTTCAGGGTAAAATATTTCAGAGTTCAAAGTGTCATTTTAACAATTTAAAAGTTAAATGTGGGTTTAAGTTGGGGTTATTTACCAGAGTTTAGATGGTTGAAGTTAATTAATTTTCCACTAATGCTCATTAATGACCAGTTTGAATCAGTTTTGTACATAAATTCATCTTAAATTAACTAAAATAAAGTGTAAAAATAAAAAAAAAATCTCTGTTGTTTAGCTAAATCGAGATACAAAGTGTGATCCGTTTACTCTCAAAATGTTAATATAACTCTTGATTTCGGGGATAAACAGAAACTTTTGTTCCAGTGTTACTTAATTAACATTGTCAAAAGTGTTAAATTAACTCAGATTGAACAAGTTGGATTCATACAAACCCTGAGAAATGTTAAAATAGATTCTGCGAGAGTCATTTTTAACACTCCACTTTGGTGTAAACTGTACCTTCCATCAGAAACGCTACACAAAGCACCTTTGACTCAACATTCTTACAACTTTTGAGCTAAAATATCAAGTCAAGGCTGCTGATCTGTCCATTTTTGCTTTTCGTTTTTTAGTAAGGACAATAAAATAAAACTTTACACGGTACAATAATAAACAAGACACAAATACATAAAACAAAGCATAAAATAAAGATAAAAAACTAACCCAACCCTTTCCCCCCCAAGCGCGCAGGAAACGTAAACATGGCAAGACAACATAAAACAGACAAATGCGTAAAAACAAGAAATAAATTAATATATAAAAGACAAATGAGTAAAAATGGTATGCAGCTAGGCCTTTTTGAAGGTTTTGTACGGCGTATTTTTCGGTGTATTCGCAAATGTTTGGTAATAGCACCATGGAGAGCGACGCGTCTCTTCTCATAACGGAGCGCAGCGCAGTAACAATTTACAGCAGCTTCCCGAGTCAGTACCACGGCCAGAGTACTTTGCATATCGCGGAATGATCCAATACCTGGAAGCATAATCTACAGTTTGCAAATAAGTGCTTTTTCTATACCTCACGTCAGATCATTTACAGCGTAACAGCACGACGATAAACGTAAAGCAATTTTCGACTGTATGGAGTTTTCATTAGGGCATTTTTTTTCTTTCCTACGGGGCAATTTTCATCATTTTGTCCTAAAGTGGAATGATTACTTCCCGCAGCGCGAGGTAGAAGGCGGGATGGAGCTTCAGTGCGCGCGTAAAGAGAGAGAGGGGAAGAAAAAAAAAAGAGAAAGGGAGAGAGATCCGGGCCAATTCGTCGACACTTTGCGCTCGTGAGTGAGAGAAGAGCTTGACCAGAGAGAAACAGAGTGAAATAGAGAGAGAGAGAGAGAGGGAGCGACGCGCGTTCACTGAATAGAGCTAAGCCGGGGTAAGAACGCGAGGAGGGGAGAAGGGAAAGGGAGGAAGGACCGCTAATAACCTCCTCATCACCAGCATCAGCATCTCACAGCCCCGGGCGTACTCTCTCCGCGCTCCCCAACGCGCTCTGGATGCACGAGAATCTCCCTCAGTGGATTTTTACATTTCCCCATTTCGCTTTGTGGATTATCTCCCCGCGCGTAAAGGTATGGACCATTTCACGAACATGCATGCGTAGCCTACTTTACACCGAGTCACTACATGGAGTAAAAATGTGCAGAGTAAGTTTTCAAGAGACGTTTGGTTGACTTGGAATCAAAATAAGGGGCTGAGTTTGGACGCGGATGCCCGGATTAAGGCGCGTAATAGCGGTTCGGATGCCTGATTTCAAAGCGTTTACGCGCACACCAGCTGTACGCAAGGTCGTCACGTGAACTTGCACTCAACATGCACTTACGATGCTTAAATTTAGCTCCCGTGTATAATGGTGACATTTACTTTAAAGAGCGTTCACTCGGAAAGTTTCAGTTCACTGCACCGCGTCTGGTAATAGGGGCAGCGCACTCGACGTCGCCCCTTTACGCACAAAATTCGCTTCTACCTTCAACGTAAAATAAATATGTACAGACTTTCACGATATCATGTTTTGAATTCGTTTGGGAGCGTCATTTTAAAACCAAGGAGACGCGTACGCGGAGAGCACGCACACACGTCAGGGTGCCACCGTGCGGGACAGCGGGAAAGCGCTGGAAAATGTTACTGTTTTATTCATCGTGGCTCGACTTGTGGATCGCGTTTCTGTTTTATTTTAGTTCACATAACCTAATAGTTTCACACGCCAAAACAGAGGCTACAGACAAGAACATTTGCTCTACGAAGGGTCTAGTGACATGAGAACAAAAATAAAATGCGTAAGGACATAGATTCACAGTGAAGTAGCGTTAGTACAACCTCTTGTCCAACTCACTATACACCTCTTGGGGATTGTTGCCTACACATGAGCGAGGACATCATTAATTATCACGTTCTTGCCTTTGAATATAACGACGTTGGCTATGTCATTCGTAATTAAGACAAATGGACGTGTCATTCAGTGGCCAGTGTACTTCCTCAATGTTCTAACACCTCTCTGCTCTGTGTAAAGCCTTTCGTGTGCACGTGTAGGCCTAAATCTAAAATAAAGTGTAGTTTACCATCATAAAAACACGCGATCTCTGCTGATTTATGCAAGAACATACAGTGTTGAGCCTAAAATTACAGTCATATGGCATCATCACCTGAAAATGGATTTCTTGCTGCAATGTTTAAATTAGTAATACCTCCAAACCTTGACCCAACAATGCAGTAAGTGTAATACAAAGCTTAGTATAAACTGATGGTATAAGATTACTCATCCATTATATGCACAAGTCAAACATGCTACTCTCCAATGTTGGATTTCCATGTTTCCTGTGGGCGTTTCATTCACATGTTTTTCTTGGAGATCGATTTTAACTTTAACCATAACTGGGCTACTACTTGCTTAATATTAATCTAAAGCTAGCTTGCTTGACCTATTTTAACCCATATCTGAATTTCAAATAGAACTAATGCTGATCTACTAGGCCTGCAGAATGTACCCATGAAGTGAGTATGTATACAGACTGTAGTCATTCTTCTCCTCAAACTATTACAAAATGCATTTATCTAAGAAGTAAAAAGCATATTGTTTCAGGCTATAATCCTACATACATGCGATACCAAGAGTAATGCACCAAAAATGAACCCATATTATATTCTAAGAAACCTGCTGTATATTGTATGTGAAATATGACATATTAAAGGTCCTGTATTATGCAACATTGAGCTTTAAGCCATGTTATAATATTTACCTCATCAAAAAACATACCATGAGTTATGTTTTATTTCATTCACACATGTTTGAGTAATTCTTTATTATTAGTCTGTCTGCATCTCCATAACTCAAAATGCTCTGTTCCACCTTCTGATGTCACAAATTGGTAGTTTTCAGGTTAAAAGCGTTAAAAAAGATCTGCAACTCTGTGCTGAAATCATCCAAAAGATTCTAGTAAAGGTGTATGGAGTTTAAAAATACATTGGAGCACTTCCTGTATTACCACATGACATCACAAACTGGAATAAAGTGAAAAAGTCAGCCTAAATATGTTGGATTTTTGTGTTAAATATTTGTAAAACTCCACTTTAGGTATATTTGTGATGCGGAAACAACATTCTAACAGTGTCATACGGGCCCTTTAAAGATTCCACCCACTGTATAAAAGGTTGTGCCTGTTCTCCTGGGATTAGCGCCTCCCCATGACCCCAGTCACCAGCGCTAGAATCCAGCTCCAGCGTGCAGCAGCCTCATGTAGCGGGGCTGTGCTGCTGTCACTGTGTCATATGAAATCAGTCCCCCAGGCTGAGGGGCCCTGACAGACAGGCAGAGCAGCGGGGGGTCCGAGGAGGGCTCCCGGTGCGTGGTGGGGACCAGACTGTATTACAAAACATGTCAATAAATCTGCACAGCTCTAACCTCATGCTTCGATGCATCATTTATGGCTGGACGGCGACGTTATCCGCTCAGGTTATCTCATATCCTGTGATGTTTAATAATTCAATGTGTGTATTCCGGAAAATATCTCTGCCTATAATTGAATCAAGAACAAGAACGTATGATATGGCCACATAGAGCCAAGTTTTCCTAGATGCCAAATAACTGTATTATCCTAAATAGCAAGATAATACAATATGTGGTCAGTCCTGTTTTCTGTCACTGGAGTAAAGATCTGTTTTCCACACATACATGTTATTCAGTGGATATGTTTGTGTCTTATATGGTGCTGAATAGCTTTAGTTGTGTCCTTGAGCAAGACTTTATCAATGCTTTCCATGTGAATTTCATAGTCCGTGTAAAACCACTCAGTCGTCCAGGTAGAATCCATGGCAAAGAAAAAAAATTAAATTCGTCAAGTGGACAAGTTTATTTTGGTCGAATGCATTTCCTGACTGAAGAACTGAAGAAGCAGCTTGGATGAGGTGCAACCAAAATAAACTTCTGTCCAGCTGACAAATTGAAATTCTCCTTTGCCAGTTTCATAGTCAGAATAAATGTCATATGAAGGTTGTCTTACTTACCACCATCTTGCTAATCATTTATTTTTGATTCAATAATAGCACTAAATGGCTTACTCGACCAGCCAGAACCACACGGTTTGACAAAAAGTTTATAAAAAGCAGATCTGGAGCTGTATTGTGTCTTCCTTGTTCAAGAGGGAGGATGAGTGACAGGCGGATTAACCAATCAGAGACACACATGGTCCATTTGCGTCAAAAACATGCCTCCTTAAACATAGCAAAGGAAACTGAGAAACGGAGACTGAAACAAATTAACAGCTACGGTTGGATTGTTTCAAGTTTGGACAGAGGTTTTTCATGCTCTATTGTCCGGCCTATTCGCTGGTCAGGAAACTAAATAGCCACATACTGTATTATTACCTTTATTATTACCTTTCTTACATTATAAAGGACTTTCCAAACAAAGCATGAATTTAAAAAAAGACCTAAAGGTGCATTGTGTAACTTCTCTAGTGGAGGCTCCATCAAATGCTTTTCTCCATTTAGATGTTTTTGCTTTGTCTGGAATGTTTCACAGTGCGGCATTAAACCTTTCCATGTTCGTGAAGACCAAACCAGACAAAGTTACAGGTCAGATCTGCGAAGCGGCATCCTTGCTCAATCAGAATGCCTGTTTTTCTAGGTATTTTTAAGCTATAAAACCAACTGTAATTTCAAAAATGTAAAGTAGAATCATTCCAGTGACATATCCATAGAAACAAGAAGGTGACAGACCCCAAACCAAGACGTTACTCATTGCACTTTTCAAAATGATCTGCAGAAGATATATGCACATGCCATAACTTTAACATGTACATAAAATTAGCCATATCTCTGGTTCTATATGAGACTCTGGAAATAGCCTGATGAGCTGTCAGCACAGGGGTGGGCTGAAGGGTATCTCTTATGACAGCGTTGTCAGTGAAATATTTCCCTGTGAAATTGGACTTGTCACCACATTAGCCTTAATTAGCTTAGCCCACAGTGTAGCTAGCAGGTGCAGTGTTGACATCATTTTTTATGGACACCTGCTAATGGGAATGACATGCAATGGAAAAGCCAATGAATCATGCCTACTGTATCTACACTATATAGTTGGATGTGATCAAGGCGACTGCAGTGTGTGAGTAAAAAGTCAGGAATGTTGAGCTCGGAGTTGCAAAAGTCCAATAATTGAAGTAATTTGAGTTTTTAGTTTCCACAAATCAGTTGGTAACATCAGCACTTGTAAAATCAGTGTTAAAGATCTGCAAAATTTACTCTTGAAACCTTTATGGCATATTATAATTTTGTTACACAATCAAAAACGTATCTGGAGTTGTTTTATTTCATTTACATATTTGAGTAACTCTATATAATTAGTCTGTAATCATCTCCCAAGCTCAAAATGCTCAAAATTCCACCTTGTGACATCATTTAGTGGTAGTTTTCATGTTTTAGTTTAGTAGAGATTGGAAATTCCATGCCTGAAATCATCGAAATGATTCTAGTAAAGGTGTACGGAGTTTAGAAACACAGTGGAGCTCTTCCTGTATCATCCCATGACATCACAAGGGGGAACTGTCTGTTTGAGAGAAGAACTCGGCCTAAATATGCAGGGTTTGTGCGTTAAATGACATTATAGAAGATTATTGATATGTTTAGTGTTGATTTCAGTAGCAAATCATACTTTTTCCCCCTTTTTTTCCCGTAATTTGTAAAATCAAAATCAAGGCACAATTTTGTCGTAATTGCCTCTGCAAACTTGAGCGACACTGTGTTCCTCAGTCCTGCGGTAAGCGAACCGAAAGCCAACTAAGTGAAATTGAGGCGAATCATTCCAGCCTTTATGAAAATGACATTTAAGGACTAATTTGTAGTCTGACAAAAGGTTTTAGCCGGAGAAAAGAGGCCTTGTTAACATTGTGAGCCTTCCTGTCAAATTCAAGTCTTATCGGGACACCTGATGCCTTCGCCTGCAATACGCACAATAACTCATGTTAATTGAATACAAGCCAGAGCCAATTGTCAAAGCAGACTGGCATCTCAGGTTTCATGGGCACACGGGGCTCTGCTCGGTGCACAAACACAAATATCGAGCGGGCGACTTGGATTGACACAGCTGCCTTCACTTTTATTTTTTCATTCTTGAATACACAGAACCTTTTAACCTCCACGCTGTCTCTCTGAGGTGCTTTTAAAGGGCCCATATTGCGCGTTTTTTTGATAAATATAATCATGTTTGCTGATCCAAAAGATACCTGGCTGGATCAGTTTTTATCTCTAACGGAAAACACCCTGTTCCACCTCCAAGGAAGTGCTCCACTGTGTTTTTAAATTCCATATTCCATCTTTACTAGAATCATTTGGATAATCCCAGACCTGTTATTGCTAATTTATACTGAATAAAAAGTAAAAAAGTAGCTATCACTTCATGACATCACAAGGTTTACTCAAACGTGTGTGAATGAAGCAAAACTCAAATCTTGGTGTTTTTTCTCGCAGCATTCAGAACATTTTGTAGCATCTGGTGGAGGGTCTGTCGAATCTTTGTCCCCATGGAGGTGTTATCAAGCCAAACCAAGTTACTCTTCAGATTTGTGCAAAGGAAACCCCGCTCAGTCGGAATGCTTGTTTTTCTAAGTATTTTTCAAGCTACAAAACCACCTGTAATTGAATAAATGTAGATGTGTTCAATGTCGTACTGTGGAACATCGCAGGTAGAGCAATGACATATCCAAAGGAACAAGCAGGTGACGGGCCGCGAACTAAAAAGTTACACGTCGCGCCTTCACAAGAGTCGGTTTTGCGTAATATTAGGACCTTTACGACGGAGAGGTGGATCCTGCCAGGCAAGTCCATGACACTGTCAGGAGAGGGACAGCGGTGACACAGACACATACATTAGCATACGTATCGGTTACCAGAATTCAATAGCTCTCATGCTCCGGCAAGATTAACTATTCAGGGCAGGTGGTTAAAGGGACTATTGTGTTGCACGGGTCTGAGCCGCTGTCATGATTGGACGGTGCTTTTGTCTGGTGGGCCGCCTCCTGCCCAAACAAACGCAAGGGCAAAAGGGCCGCTGGAGTACGCACATGTATACGGTTTCCCCATTAAATGATCTCGGAGTAATTCTAATCTAAATGAATGGGTCTCGTGCTTGTCTCCATGGAGATGTCACTGCTTGGCCCGGGATGTTCCACAGTACAGTATTAAACGTAAAGATCTTCAACGTAAGTGTGTCACTGAAATACTTTGAAGGTCTAATGTTACACACAAGCTTTAAGTCATGTTATAATGTTGTTACTTCATCAAAAACATACCTGGAGTTGTTTTATTTAACACATATTTAAGTAATCTGGCATTATTAGTCCATCTACATCCACAAAGCACAAAAGCACAAAACTGCTCTTTTTACCTTTATTAGACATTAAAATTCCACTGCTGAAATGATCCAAATGATTCTAATAACAGTGTATGGAGTTTAAAAACACACCAGAGCACTTCCTGCATTACCACATGACATCACAAGGTGGATCTGAGTGTTTTCCGTAAGAGAGAAAAACATAAGCTTAATATGACAACTCCAGGTATGTATGGAAGATAATTTGTTCCATCAGATTTTGAATTTTAAATACCACTGAATTTCTCACTTAAAATTGTTAAAATCTGATAAAAGACATTTGAATTATTTTTATTCTGAATTTTAGCTGCTGAAATTTTAAGTGTACTTTTTCAATATGTTTCAAATTCAAAATGAAAATGTCACCTTTAGATATTCACTGCGTATTTCCAAGCCCTGAAATTCAACAGTTAAAATTCAAAGTGTAAAATTCGCAATGAAAAATTTTGCAGCAAAGATCCAAGATGTCAAGGCAGAAGCAATCGATCCAGAGTGAAAGAGGAGGATAGAGGCTGTTTCCTATTGGTCGTTCTCATCTGGGGGCGGGGTTTGAGGTTTGGATGAGGCTAATTCTGACCAATCAGATCGCTTCACTGCACCATTTCCTGTTTGTCACTAAATTAGATCGGATCACTTTGGATCGATTGCTTCTGCCTTGGCGTCTTGGATCATTCCTGCAAATTGTTTTACTGCGAATTTTATCTGTGAATCTTTGAATTTTGACCGTTGAATTTAAGACTCAAAAATATCTATGCTGAAAGTGAAATTTTAATTTTGAATTTGAAACACTTTGAAAATGTACACGCGAAATTTCAGCAATTAAAATTCGATTTCATTAAAGTTTTTTCAGAGTTACAAAAATACAAAGTGAGAAATTCAATGGCGTTTAAAATGAAAAATTTGATGAAACAAATTATCTTCCATAGGTATGTTTCTAATGAGGAAACAACCTTATAAGATAGATCAGAAAATATGTACATTTTAAAATATACTTTATAGCCGTGAGCAGAGTTGGCACAAATCAGACCTTTAACCTGTCATCTGCTTGTTTCCATGGAGATAGGCATGTTTAATACCATACTCTGGAACATTCTCAGCAAAACACAATAACAAAATAACATCTCCACGGTCACAGATCCCACAGAACCAAAAAGTTACCTTAAAACAAAACAGCTTGTGGGCGAGTTTAAATATGCTGTGTCATTTGGGGTAGTTATTTGATGATTTTGTACATTCACTGAGCGAGAGAGACAGAAAAGGAAAAAATGCAAATCGGAAAGATTCAAGAAACGAAGTGGCATTCTTGGATCTTTCTGAATACGTGTTTATGATTGTAATCCCCCAAAGACATGCAAATAGGAGCAGATAATTAGACTTATTTATCAGCGTCCCAGCAGACCCGTTCAGATAGCGGGCTAATGTCTAAGGCTAAACACATGTTCTGGCTCACCTCCATGGATTTTCACTCATCAATGATCAGCGACTGCCTTGTACTTAATGTGTTATGCAGATTTTAGTGTCTGTCTGTGATTATTAGCTCATTTAACACTTGTGAGGCTGTAAAAGTCTGAAGGAGAGGGGAAAGTTAATTTGAGAAGATAGTACTGGGCGATTGGTTGAAATGGACCCAATTAAAAACTCATAATGATAACGTAATTACAGATCTATCCTTCGGCCACACAAAAGATTACGTTTTTGTGTTTTTGAATGTCTTATTTAAAACTGCATTACCGCATTTAAACGAGCAAACTATTTTCATAGATTAAACTAAATTACCACCAAATTAAATGGCAAAGTCAGTGAAATTAAAATGAGTAAGTAGTGGGCAGACTCTCAAACATCTTCGTTATGGGGTAAATACTTTTTGGGAGTGCGTAAATAATTATTTGCATACCCATTTATCAAAACAAATTCTTATGTGAGCCTCAAAATATTTATCTGAGGTAGCAAGAGTGAAATCGGACTACTTTTAGAGCAAAATTTATCCTTTTTTTGAATGTGTTTCTTTGAAATAGTGAAAAATCCAAAATGATCTTATCAAAACACCATCTTTTCACGCAATTTCTATGCCGACAGAAGCATTTTACCTATAAATATTAAGGATACACAGATATGATACTAGTTTTGAGCATTAAAAAGTTAGCAATCGTGCATCTATTTGGTGTAATAAGACGTAGAGTAGATATTTACCGGCTAATTTTAGCCTAGAAGGTCTCGTAATGTTCGACGTTTTATTTATAAGAAGCCGCTCTGTAGTGATTTGAATGATAAATAACGGTTGCGTAACACAAACGGAACTCATTTGTAGAGCGCAATTCGTAGCGCTTTACCGAATAAGAAAGACGTAGCACAATACAAAAAAATCAAAACATGTGAATTAAGGAAATACTAGTAAGTCCCTGCATAAGGTGTCAATAAAGGTGCAGAAAAAGCTGGTATTGAAATGCATGTGACGGGCTTACATAAAAGGAGATGGAGCGTCCTTCGTTGCTTGCTTGTAGTTCATTATTTTACAAGGTTATGTCACGGCATCTGGCTTGATACAATTCATCGCTTCTTAATAAAAAATGCATGTGCTGTGTCTTGTTTTGCAGTCGTGTGTAACCTGCTGTCTACGGCTGGAGCCTGCACTATGGGGCTCAGAAGTGGAACAAGTCTCCAAGGTCTCAATCCTGGAAGTCACCGCAAAGAGAAAGTCCACAATGTTCTGAATCACTAACAGCTTTCAGATTTCCGGGTTTTTTTCACCTGCCCATGTGCAAATTGGATATTTTTTCCACATGGTCCTGCTTAGGCTTGGATAAGAAGATTAAAACCCATTATCAACATTAGATCTGCCTCAAAGATAAAAAAAAAAAAAAAAAAAAGGATATTGT
>KN489848.1:2837-19118 GCA_000787155.1 Scartelaos histophorus
GGTCACCAGAGGGGGGTAATGTGTTGGTGTTTAGGGAGTATTCCAAAGCGAGCGCGATGCTAGGCCTACGTCTGTGTGGTCAGGCAGAAAGGTTCATTAGCATACAGTAAATGGGGTTGGATTTATATACAAAATAATAGGAATTTCCAAAGTAATAAAAAAAAGTCAAGTACAATTTGAGGGTCTGGTTTCACCGGGTATGTAATGTTCCACCATATGGCATTAAAGTGTACACGCTTTAAAATCTTACGTCATCAGAATCTTCAAAATTCTGGAATGGAGGTAAGTGGAGCAAAATGATGTGTTTTATAACCCTATGATAATATTAAGGGTTCACAAAAAGTATAATTTAAGCTTAAATGTCTAATATATTTGTAGATGAAGTGATTTCTCTAAGGATTTGTCCAGTCAAACCTCAAAATGTGGATTTGCCTTTGTAAAAATGCTTAGTGTTGGGTCCTAAACTCTTGTCAAATAAACAAATAATGTAAAACACAATTGTAAGTGTTTTTAAACTGGGCTCTGAATCATTGTGAGTTTGCTTTTGTAAAAATGCTTAGTGTGGATCATAAACTCTGGTCAAATAAACAAATAATGTAAAACACAATTGTAAGAGTTTTTAAGCATGTCTTTAAGTGTATTAAGTGTCCTCAAAGTCATGTATAAAGCAAAGTGCAATGTATTATCTGTAAATATCCAAAGATAGTGTGAGATGAGAACAAGTTACTTTAATTTAAAAATAACATACATGTTCGAAAAAACAACACATTTAATTATTTGTTTATTTGACAAATAAATCAAAGAATCAAGTACAGTGATGGTATTTACAAAATACATAAAATCCACTGTATTGTGTTTGTGGATTAATGACGTATAAGGATTTTCAAAATGATGGTATTTACAAAATACATACATGGATTAATGACGTATAAGGATTTTCAACAGGCAAATTTAAAAATGTAGTTTCTATTGAACTTTTTCCAAATATTTACAATGTCAGGTGCATAAATCTGTGTTTGACATTTATATTATTATGTAGTTATTATATAGTATTTTTTGTGTTTTTTATGTACATGAATTGGCTACGACCTTAAAAAATAGAAACCTTACCTAACCTTGAAATTGTTTTATTTTCTAAAACATGGCTGAGTTCTAAGTTGTGAGTATGAACATGAACATGATATTAAGATCTGAAAACATGAGATCTGAAAAAAAATGTTTGAATATTATGGGAGAAATATCTATTCAAAAAAGACAAAAGTGGGACTAAAGTGGGACTAAAAACACTTCAGAAAATATGACAAAAAATTAAAAATAAATGTGATTAGATTTAGAGTCATTTTAAAGAAGTTTAAAAATCATGAATTAAGGACGGACGGTCGCACCACATGAACATTTGACACTTTAAGTACAAAAAACACACAGAATAACTCAGGATTTGTGAAGAAATGATTTGGTTCCAGGAGGTCATTAAGAAATTTGAACCTTTTTATCTGAAAAAACTACAATTCGACCCACGTTATGTCATTGACTCATGTGTGAAAAAGAAAGCAAAGTTGTGCATAAAAGTGAAGATTTCTCATTGCAATTGTTTAATAATTGTGAGTGAAATAAAATGTACTGACAGTTAACTATCAGTGTTAATGTAATTGTCTGGAAACGGGAAGATGGGGCAAATAACATTACTCTTCTTTCTGCTCTTTTTCATTCATTTCTTGTTTAATGTTGTGACACAGTTAATGTCTTTTATACTTTGTGGATCGAATAGACAAACGAATGATAAAATAATAATAATACATTGATCTAACCCAGCTGCTGTTATGCTTCTTACGCAGGGACACCCACTTTGTCCTGCCAGCCTCCATCCATTCCTCTGTACCACGCTATGGTTTGGGGGCATGCAAGGTTATGAGGTCGACTATCCTTCCTCCCCCTACTGATGAATTAGCTGGTATATGCACGCGATGTATTACCGGGCAAACCCAGTCAATTATCCAAAAGAGGGGGGGAAAAAACTGATACCGAACCTACTTTAGTCGCCCAAGGGTCCTTTTCCAATTCGGAGAGAGTGATTTTAACAGCGCCGCCTTGAAGGAGTGAGAGTTGGATGATAGGAAGGGGGGGAAAAAAAATGTCCGCTAAAAATCAAAATCCAGCGTGGAGTCGAAATGCAAAGCTATTATCAAACCTCTGGGACTGCACCGGACGGCGTTTATGATGGATGAGAGTGGGATTTGGAAGGGCCCTCTGTCAAACGCTGCTATTTCTCCACACTTGTGTCTTGTATCCAGCCCATAATAGTCCCAAGATGGAGAAAAAAGGGGTGGACGTTTGTAATATATTGAACGCGGTACAGCTCTTTACTGTAAACGTCCCCCGCTGCGTTTCCTCATATCATTTCATAACCTTTGTTAGAGGGGAAAAGGGAAGATGGAGTGGTAGCCTGGATTTGGTTTAAAGGTCCTATATTACCCGGAACTGACTCTTGTGAGCTTTTAGACACGTTATAATGGTGTTACCTCGTCAAAAACACACCTGGAGTTGTGCTTTATTTCATTCACATATTTGATTAATCCTTTATTATGAATCTGTCTACATCTCTGAAGCTCAAAATGCTCAGTTTTCAAGTTAACACTTCCTTTTACCTTTTGTTCAGCTGAAATTACCCAACAGATTCTACATAGTGAAGGTGTGTGGAGTTTAAAAACACTGTGGAGCACTTCCTGTATGACCACATGAGTGAAGAGTGTGTTCTGCTTGAGAGAACTAAATCTATATAAATAGGGTTTGTCTGTTAAATATTTATGAATAAAACAAACCAAAACTTTTTGAGAAGAAATCAGCATAAATAAAAAATAGTGTCATAGCCTTGAACAAACAGAATATAACTGTAAATTGACAGTTTTTATTATAACTTTTTATTATAATTTCAGACATAGGACCTCATTTCCTTGTGATCCACAGTGTTGTAGACATGTGGAGTCACTTTTTTAAATATTCCATCCAGTCCTTGTGTTTGCAGAGGTCGCTGGTGCTAGGCTAGTGCATGTCAATGGGTTTAGTTAGCCTGACGCTAAAAACAGTTTTACCCACTTCACAAATCACCTAAGGTAAATCTATTATTACCCCAGACTGTCAATGTAAATGTCTTTGTTGATTGAATAATGCTTAAAATAAAACTTACTTTGCATCACATGAATCATTGCATGTCGAGGAACTATTTTCTCAGATATCAGTTCGCTTTCTATCAGGAAGTACAACTCGCTACTGCTGCTCAGGCATAAATCCTTCAGGTTGGTTTTACTTCTAAAATTATTCTATTGACACAAACATTTACATCAACAGTCTGTCGTTATAATTGTTTTGCCTCGGATGTTTTGTGAAGTGGGTAAAACTGTTTTTAGTGACAGACCAACTATGCCCATTGACATGCGCTAGCCTAGCACCTCTGCAAATACAAGGACTGGATAGAATATTTTAAAAAGTGTCTCCACATGTCGACAACACTCTGGCTCACTGGGAAATGAAGCCTGAAGTCCAAAAATCTGGACTGTCCCTAAATAATGTGAATATAATTTTGGTTTGGAGTATTTGGAATCCTAAACACTGCACTTGTGTCACTTTTTGTACCATTTATTCATGCAGATATACTGTATGTGACATAAGTGTATTAACAGTGTGCACTATGTTATTTTTCAGTTTTACCCATAACTGTGGAACCAGTTTCCATTAGTTTAAACTAATGGAAATTAAAAACACAACTTTTCTCACTGGCTTTTAACAAGTGAGATGTACATTTACATGTATCTTATTGTTTTCTATGTTTTTAGTAGTTGTGTTGCTTTTGTGTTGTGTATTGTGTTGTACTGCAATTGTCCTTGTTTGTTCTGTTTGTGTACAGCACTTTGACCGGCTGTCAACTTTTTAAAGTGCTTTATAAAAAAAGTTGTTATAGTATGGAACGCTGACAGAACACTGTAACATCATGTTTGGTCAAAAATGACTTAATCCCATTTTGGGGACATCTGAGACGTCTTTAACATGTGAATAAATATCGTGGGGGGAAAAAAAGAGCTCAAAATTATCTTACGACAACTTTTAGGCAATTACTATACTGTGCTTTTTTTATATCATGTGAAAAAATTAAGATTTAAAAGTGCTTAATAAGTTATTTAAGTTATTAAGTTATTTCTTCACGTAGTCTGCACTGAAACAGCAAAGGATCATGGTCTATGTAGTTCCCTCTGTTTTTAGCTATTAGTGCACCACAACAATGAATTTAAGCAGAGACTTGTGATTTGATATTATTGTGAGACTTTTGACAATACAATGTCACGGTATTTCGGTTATAGTTACACCCCTACTACACCCTATTTATCTATGTGATCTGTCCTGCAGTGGCATACAGGAGCCGACGACCAATATAGAATAGTAAGTTTATGCCGTAAGTGTGCAGGAATAATTTTATTTCATATTTCATGACAATACCTCATAAAATCACAGCTCTGTAACAAGAACGCTGCAGTGTGCTGTCCTTATGTGTATGAATGTATGTTGTATCATATTTGTTTGTTTGTATCTTGAAAATTCTTGTAACATTCAGAACAAAATATATAACTTATTTGACCTAAGATAAATAAGAGTTTGGTGCTTTGATTGTTGATTCTGCAGAAGTCTTCTGTGTTATTCCCCCGTTACTGTAGTTTGCTTTTGTATCATGTGGCAAAAATAAGGAGTCGTGCAAAGGCAAAAGGCTGAAACTGACAATGTTACTGGAGTCTTTCTTTTTGCTACATGATACAAAGTCAGAGTACAACTGCCAGGGTCAAAGGTCAATACTGAGATCAATATTTTTTGCATACAAATATTTCTTAGTTATAGCAACTACTCAAAATTTTGGGAGCTGTACCTATTATAATTTTGCCTGAACAAAACAGAAACAATATCTGGCAAGTTGAGTTTTTTGGCATTTTTTCTTAAATATGGAAATATTTACAATTATATCTCCATAGAGACAAGCTTGTGACCCCACAGTTCCAGGTTACAGGTCAGATCTGTGAAGAGACGGCCCCTCTCGCAATACGAATGCATGTTTTTTCATCTTTTTTTTAAATTTAATTTTTGTACGGTTAATTGTGATGAGTTTCAAACGATATTCTAGTCACAACAATAACATGGCCGGCCCTCCACCTCAAAAGTTACATAATGCACTTTTTTACAGATGCAATTTTGTACCTTTGCATCTGAGCATTTACCATTTAACTTCAATTTGCACTAACCCAGACATCTCTAACCAAGAAAAAAACTCGGGAAATGCACTTTGTTTCATCGTATCCATAAACCGAATCACCAGCTGAACCTTGAGAGCCCGACCAAGCGCTTTGTATCTGAGAAAGTCCGTCGTCCGACTGAAGAGAAACGAGGCTGTGTTCACTCGTACAAAGCACATGGTATAATCTGTTTAAAGGATACTTGTGCCAGATGGAAATAAAACAGCACTGACAATAGTTTTAACGCGATGGAGACGTGGAGTAAGACGAGAGACGGAGATACACAAAAACAAAAGAAGATTGCGCCGTGAGATTCGCAACAAATAGGATGAGGCTGGAGGAGAAGGAGGGACATAATTGAAAAGCTCGACGTCGCGGTGAAATGTGTCTGCCGGGAGATTCGATGTGGCTTTTGTTGACGTTAGCGGCGGAAGCTAAGTCAGGATGTGTTTTTATGATAAGTAAACAAGTGAAAATGGACAGTGTTAGCCCGAATTGAGGAGGAAGATCAGAATAGATACGTTTTCTGCAATAAAAGTACTTAAAAAAGCTGCACTGTGTAACTTTTTTGATGGGAAGGGAAGGAGAATACGCACTTCTCCAATAAATGACTAAGATATGGCTGAAATACGGCTGTTTAGAAAGCAAACCGAGAGAGAAAAATATCCCAGAGGACTGAAAAACATTGTGGATTTCAGTAGAATCAACAATCAAACCATTAAACGCTTGATTTCGTTCAAAATGATGGGCAACCAATGAGCTCTTTTGTTTCATAAGCTTCACTGAATAAACAAATTTGTCATGTTAATCTTTCTGGAGTTTAGTATTGTATTATAGAAATGATCAGATTCAACATTTGTGCATTTACCTTCGGGATATTTCATGACAAAATAAAATGATATCGAGAGGGTGAAGTGGCTCTCATTTGGAAGTAGCGTCGCTCTCTAAGAATCTGAAATCAAACCAAATACTGAGGACCCTTCTATCTTCACGGAGACCGACTCAGAACGTAGTTACAGGTCAGATCTGTGGAGAGGCGACCCCGCTCACAGTCAGAATGCCTGTTTTTTTAGCCGTTTTTGAGCTATAATTAAATTGAAAACTGTAATTGAATAAATATAAGGTATAGCTGTTTAAAACCGGGCTTACACTGTGTGATTTTTGGCCCTTTTTGCCTGCTTTTGAGATTGGAGTTTGGCTTAATCGTGTATCATGCTTCGAGTTGTATACATGGGAAAACACAAAATGATTAACGCCTCATGAGCAGCTCCTCATCGGCAATCATACATCACAAGAACATCTAACCTGTTTCAAATCCACTCGCCTCTCACCATTGAAGTAGTTTGTATACAGCGGATTCCACATTATTATGCAAATTTTGTTTAAGTGCCGTAAATTTTTTCATGGTTTTGTGTCTCAGGCTCTTTGGGTGAAATCAGAGACTCCTGTGTCAATGAGTTTGTCCGGTAAATCCAATTAAAGGAAAAAATACTTAAGAAAGGCGTTCCATATTATTAAGCAGATCAAGCAATATGGGAAAGAAAAAGGATCTCTCTAATGCCGAAAGGTGTTTATTAATTAATTTATTCTTTATTTAATATGGACAGTGCATATTAATGAACATTGCAGTGTAAATATAACAGATTAAAGCAAAAAAAAAAAAAAAGCTCATCTCCATCTGTAGTCCCTAGGCAGGTGAGCACAAATTTAACAGCAGAACAATAACACAGTTGAATAGCTTGGACAAGGTATGAAAACCTCAGATATTTCACGAAAAAACATCAGCGTGATCATCGTCATATTAAGAGATTTGTAGCTGATTCTGAGATTACACAGATTCTTGCAGATGAAGGCACAATGAGGAAAGTTTCTATTAGACAAATACAGCAGCTGCTAAAATGCCATTACGAAGCTGCAAACAGGTATTTGAAGCTGCAGGTGCCTCTGGATCTCATGAACGTCACGGTGTAGGATCCTGCAGAGGCTTCAGTTCTGCCTAAACAGTACAGTTTGAGGTGGGATAATGTCACACTGTGGAACATTCCAGGCAGAGCAATAACATCCATAGAAACAAGCAGGTGACGGACCCTCAAGAGAAAAGTTACACCTTAAAGCAGTGTTTAGTTGTCTTCACTCTGCGTCTCCTCACGGGACCTCCAGCCTCCTCGGTTCCTCAGACCTCCCCTCACCCAAACGCCAGGGGCCCCGGGGGTGATGTTCTAACAGAGCAGAGGAGGAAATGACGGCCATTTGTAACTGCCTCACGCCGCTTACATGTTTGTGTTTGTGTGAGGCCGGGCGTGCACGTGGACACTTACGATCTAAGAATCAGATCAGCTCCAATAAGCTCCTCCCAGTGCCGCCGCTCTGACCAAGGGAAAAAAATTTAAAAATCGGCGTACGGGGACGTTTGAGAAAAATGGAAACGCCGCCACTCTGACAATTACACGTCTATGTCGGAATCACATGTCTCTCAAATGTGGAAAACATCTCTTGAAAATTCTTGTAAAATTCAGAGCAAAATTTAAAACTTATTTGGTGTTTAAATTGTTGATTCTGCAGAAATGTGAGCTGTTGCTTCATCGTTATTCCACCATGTTTATTTTGACCCAAACAGTCCATGCATCCCTCTTATTGGTAAATTCGTCTGCTGCAAAATCCTTAAGATATAAACACTTAAATGTATCAGAAAATGACTTAAAAGTAGCAAAATTATGATAAAAATTTCTGCATGGGCTGATAATTTTACTTAACAAGTTATCTTAAAATAAATTCCCTTTAGACTAGAATGGAGCAGCCTCAGAAGTAGATAGTAAATCAGAAAACAAGATGGATAACCTGATATTTTTAGTTTAAACGTTTTAAAATCTTCAGAGAAATTGTGGAGACAGGATGTGGTTCTAGACCCACTCGTGTTGGTAAAAGGTAAGTGCATGAGGAGGGTGCATGAGGCCTCGGCGAGCGTGCACATGCCGGTCTGGTCTTGATAATCATACGTAGGCCTATGGATGGGTCCTGGGAGCGCGCACGAGCCTGTCAGCCCGCAGTGAGGAGCGTGCACGTGGCTTGGGCGAGCGTGCACGAGCCTGTCATGCTGCAGACGCCTGTCAGGTCGCTAATTGCCTGGGCGTGACCTGCTCAGAGCGGCTCACCTGCCTAATTACGACTGTGGCCCGGTGCAGAACAGGAGCAGGTCAGTCCCACTGTCACTCCACATTACACACACACACACACACACACACACACACACACACACACACACACACACACACACACACACACACACACACACACACACAACCATACACACATACACACAACTACTCTGTGTCCTTCACTCCTTTTTACCTCCTCTTAAATATTTCAGTCTGTTTTTGCCGTGTCCTCTAAGAACGACAGCAGAGAAAACCTGCAGATCTATGGCTGGAATAACCCGAACCTTAACCCTAAACCTAACCCCAACTCTAACCGTAACCATACTGATAAAAACTAGATGCAATAAAATTCAAATATGATCCATAATGTGGCTGTTTTAAGCCCATAAAGCATCCCATGAAATCTAATACCTTCAGAAACAGATTTTAAACAGCTCTTGTGCTCATTATTTACCACAAAGCGGATTAGCCGTGTGCTTTCAAACTGTTTAAAAGTTTAGTTTGAAAGTCTGTGGAACAGTGTATGGACAGTGGGCGGTGACTTTTGAGTGCCTTTGACTACACAGAGATGATCGAAGTGCCAGAGTCAGAGTTTGAACCGGCAGCCCTCCCCTTCACCTGGACACCTGCTGACACCTGCTGCTTTGAGCTCATACGGAGCTTAGGTTAACAGTACATTGTAAAAAGCTAAAGATATCAACACTTAAATCTATCAGAAAATGACATAAAATAAACTCCCTCTAGAATAGAATGAATCTCAAAACTAGTAAGTAGAGAATAAATCAGAAAACAAGATGAATAACCTGATATAAATTTTAAAATCTTGGCCAGATCAGAGACATTTGGAGTTTGGCCTGGAGCTGCTGTGTAAAAATGTGTCATAAAAAGAAAGTTTTAGAGAAAGTTTATAGAAGTTTAACAAAGTAAAAAAATAAATAAATAAATAAATAAATAAATAAAGAAAGAAAGAAAGAAAGAAAGAAAGAACTTCCGAAATGAAGTGAGTGACAATTTGGCTCCATCTTTTGGTTATTTGTGTACTGCAGAACAGGGACCACAGAGGGAGTGATACTGTACTCAAGTCAATGAGGATTTATATTAATAGTTAAAGCCACAGAATGTAACTAAGTAAAGTAAGTAGGCATATTTTTGATTCTGTGTTTGTTGTATTTTCTACACTGAAAAACTAAAAACTCTCTTTAGCCAAATAAAAGACTAAAAGTCTCTTATTTGGCTGGGTGGAGGGCCTCTTTCTGCTTGTTCCATGGAAATGTTATGCCGTTGGCGATGATCTTCCACAGTGAGGAATAAAATGTATCTCCCTCTATTGGAGAATGTTCCAAAGTACAGTTTTAACTTTCTATTTCATTGAATCATGCAGGTGACCAAGTCCAGAAAGCTGTCTACAAACTATAAGAATGACAAATGTGAAGTCTTAACAAGAGTAAAAAAAAGTATTCAACAGTTCCTTTTTTCTGCTTGGTGGACGCCTCAGTTCATCTGTCAAATCAATATGCATATGTCACATATCAATATGCGTGTGTGTGTGTGTGTGTGTGTGTGTGTGTGTGTGAGAGCAAGACACTACATCATTACTGAGCTTGGTGGCCCTGGTAGATACTGCTGGATACTGCTGGATACTGCTGGATACTGGTGGAGACTGGTCTATACTGGTCTTGGCGCTGGTCTTGGGGCTGGAGCTCCTGTGTTTTTTCATGGAGACTGCTGCTCCTCATGTTTGTGTTTGAGACCAGAAGTTAGTTCACGTGAGGCTGCTGTAGTGGGAGGAGCCTCAGAGGGCGGGGCTGAGGTGATGGGGGTTTGAAGCTGCAGACTGTGCCACACTTTGTACAGAAGCACGTGGCTACTTCCTGATTTAAAGGAGAAGTGGGTTGAATCCTGCTCTCAGCACAAACATCATTGGGAGACCAAATTCACAGACCAACAGGGTGGCGGTGCGATTCCTGGTCCTGCAGATGAATGTTGTTGCATTCCCCTTGCCCCAGAGTGTGTGTACACTGGTGTATGTGATGTGTAGTGTGTAGTGTGTAGTATTTCTGTGGTGTGAAGTGCACACACACACAGGGTCACATCTGCACCTGTGGCTCTACTTAACAATGTCAGAATCACAAGTCTGAAATCAACTGCCGATATGTGAGCTGAATCTATCAACACATCTGTGGCTGAAGGTGGGAATGTGCCTTGCTCAGGAGCACTACAACACTAGTGTAATCTACACTACTGTGTGTGTGACTTCTCTGTTGGAATACCTCACGTAAGAATCCACATTTAAAGTGCTTATGACACGTTGGACTGCTCATTTACTTCTAAGATTTGTCATTTTTTCAGGTTTAAAATTATACTTCCTCGTGATGCCATCGACTCTCTAAAATAGAAATCTCTAAGTCCTGCAATTTTCAACATTTTATTTACAAATTGCTTCTTAATTTGCATAAAACTATCATTTATATCATTATACTATGTTTTATCCCACTAACTTAAGCCAAATTTACACACTTTAAATGTCTGGAAACTGCAAAGTAAAGTCACAAAGAAATCACTGTAAAGTTGAAAACAGGAATTCAAATCTTTCCTAAAAGCAGTTAGTGCAGAGCAGAATACAGATGAGATGATAATGAGAAGAGAAGAGTGGGGGTGTCAGGTGAACACAAGTTTGGTTAGAGCGCCGGAGCTGAGACAGGAGGCGGGAGCCAGGCAGGATCGCACCGGTCGGCTGAGCAGTGAGCGCACTTCCCATGATGCCGCGCTGCACCGGCCCCTGGGCTAATGAATGCTGATTAAAGGCCAAATTACTCCTCCTCTTCACAACAGCGCCCTCCCTCCCCTCCACCTCCACTGCTTCATCAGTCTGTTTAAAGGACCATTAGCGCAGCACCTGTCAGGAGGACGCCGTTTTTACCCAGAATCAGGACCAGCACGAAGCAGCTCCACTGTTTTCAAGACCTCACAAAGTGGACTTAAAGACGCTGTACCTGACTTTTACTGGCTTCAGAACATGAAAAACAGAACTAGTACATTTCAGACAGTTTGCAGTTACTCCTCACTTCCCTTATGCATTCAGAGCGTCGATTCATTAATAAATATTTTCCAATTTCTTTGATCTGGCCAAGATTTTAAAACTTATATCAGGTTATTCATCTTGTTTTCAGGTTTATTATCTTATTATTATTAATTCTAGTCTAGAGAGAGTTTATTTTACGATAACTTGTCAAGTAAAATGATCTTGCTGCATGGACAGATAATTTCACAACTTTTAAGTCATTTTTTGATAGATTTAAGTGTTTATATCTTACATTTTGGCCAAGCTTTTTTGCAGTGTAGTTAATTAGAAGGTCAAGGTACTAATTAAGTAGCTACTAAAACTTAATTATTCTTAATAACTTAATAATTAGTTCATTGTGAATTAAGTCTTTGAGGCTATTCATAAAATGTTATCAGAATATCAAATTGATCATCATCCTGTAACACCTTGGACTTATTAGGATTTGGATAAGTACAGTTTATAGTTGCTGTAATGCTTCTGTTAAAGAAATTCTCCTACTATTATTTATTCTACAGCAGCTGTATTCTAAAAGATAAAAAAACAACAACAAAGATATTGATTTGTGTTAAACTCAATGTCTAGGTTAGGTTAAGAAACACTTAACTGAAGGCAGAAGAACCAAAAATTTGCCCGCGTTTTGATTATGTGTTGTTCAAAATAAGGGAAGTCCCCGGGGTTTGGTCCAAATGAGCTCACGTCTACAGACATAGACTCAGTTATCCCTGGTTTTGGGAGCGCACTTACGGTTTGGCCGTAGCACGCCGGCGAATAACGCTGGACCTGAATGTGATGAAATATGAAATTGAATAAAAGTGAATTCTATAGCGCCCCCTAGCATAGACATGAAACATCATCATTATCAGATTTGGACCAAATTCAGGCAATAAATTCTATGCATGATTACAAGCAAGAAATTGCATTATGGACATTGGGTTTTTCCCACTGTTGGCCAGCAGGGGCGCAAAGACTCCCACCAAAAATAGTAAAAAAATTACATGCACACGCTTAGTCTGTCCTGAAATTTGAATCACTAATGTGTGATCTCAGTCTGAATATAATACACTGAATATATAAACACTATAAAGTATGTGAAAAGTGAACTCTATAGCTATAAACTCTGTTATAGACAGGAAGCATCAACAATATCAGATTTGTATCAAACTAGAGGAGTCCATTCTATGCAATATACTATACTATACTAGAAGCAAACAGCAATATTACAGACAGAGGTCATTTTTCATGGTTGGCCAGCAGGGGCGCAATGACTCCTAAGGAACATTTAAAGGTGCAGTACACAATATTTCTAAAGGACGAAGACAGAATGGCGTGGAGCGGTGGTGAGTCCTAGGCGGCTGTGTGGGAGGGGCGTTTGCACCGGGGCGAGGGCTATCATCACCACGAGCGACTTTAATTATACTTAATATTTGTATTATTGAAGCTCACTGAGGCTAGTGGTTATAGTAAGAGCTAGGAGTACAGTGTCAAATTCTACATTATGACCAGGAATTGATTTACAGACAAAACAGTGAAATAGAAACAGGATCATGTAGAGAAGGTTAATATAAAAACTTAAAGCCCAAAATGATGAGTCTGAGAGCAGCAGTTACAGCGAGAGGAGCGGCGCTTTTTAATTGGAGTTAACTGGAGCAGGAAGTGCACCCATGTTCACTTCCTATTTAGAAGGGGAAGGGGTAGCAGGGGTGTCTAATTTTTTTTTCCTCCGCTGAACTACTTACAAAATGGAAATACCAGAGAGCAACTCATTTTAGTGGTTTCAGGAAATGATGTTAATAGAAACAGACTAAATACAGCCTAAGTTTGATGCCTAAAATATTTACCTAACTATTATCCATTGGTTAGGGCAAAAAATAAACATCAGAATGATACAATTACAATGTTAATAGGCATTTAATGAAATTGAATTTTAGTTATCTAGCACGATACATATGATTCAGAGCTTTAATGGACTACTTTGAAGGGGATTGCGAGCTACAACAGATTGGAGATCCCTGTACTATGGACTCGACCTCATGACCTACTGTAAGATTTTTACACTGTGCTATCACAAAGATAATACATAAATACCAATACAACTATTACTATATACTTTGTTTTGTCTGGCACTAGTACCAGTAGCATTCCTAATCTAGTATTTTTTATACTGTGTTATAAGTGTCCTATGTGTATATTGGAGGGTGAGTTGCTTTTTAATCTCATTGTGTGCATGTGTATAGTGTTGATTGTACATATGTATAGTGATAATAAAAGGCATTCTATTCTATTCTATTCTATTCCAATAGGAGAATGTTCAAACTGTCCATATGCATGAAAAATATGGATATTGTTACAAACATTCATTGTCAGTGATACATTTTCTTATTTGCCCTTATGGAACCTCTTCATGGTTTCAGCTTCCATTTTGAGCACCTTTTTCCCATTCAAAAGATATTTTTTGTTTTAACTTGGTAATCACTATGGCAACAACCCTAATTTCTCACCATTCCGAAACCCACAGATAGCTCTGTTTTCGTTCCCGGCGAATAACGACATCTGTCTTTTTAAAGTGGTAATACTCAAGCGTTAGTTTTGTCACCACATCGGGGAAAGGCGTCCACGCTCGATCTGACTTGTCCATCAGTTGAGAGGGCGCACAGCCCCCGTCGCCCTGCGCCCGCCCGCACCTGTCTGCAGCGCCTGTGGGCTTGTCTCCTCGGCACGAGACAAACACACGTACAGAGCCCCAAAACAAATGTGATCATCTCCAGAACGCGCCCGGGATGTTTAACTCCGCGTCCGCCGCCACCTCCGCCGCGCACGATATTAATGGCGTTTCATTTGGGTGTCATCAAAGGCGCAGATGGGGAAATTGTATTGTGTGGAGAGACGCCGGTAATAGCCACTAGGTGTTTTGGAAGCGCAGTCAAAACGAAAGCAAGACATGGACGGAGATTGACAAATTCCCAAGATGGTTCCACGCCGAAAGAGAGGAGAGCCCGGAAAGAGGAAAGAGGAGAAAGGAGAGAGGAGGAGGAGGCCAGATGATTGGAAATTGAAATGTATGACTTTGAAAATGACAAGCGCAGTCCCTGTATAGCTCGGTGGCACTCAACCTTGCAATGAGGGCAGATCAGGCAGAACAGGCTGGAGATGTGTGGGGGCAGAGGAAATACAATGTTTTGATCTGTTAATATGCTGATGTTTGCTCATGTACCATCGCAAGGCTACAATGACAGACCTTTAAAGGACAAATATTACGTAAAATGTACTTTTAACCACGGAAACGTCTACTATACACACCTGGAGTTGCATTTTACTTCATTCTTCCTGGTTTTGTTCATCCCTTTTACTAGGTTGTCTTGTGCTAAGCCTCAGAAATCACCTTGTTTCAATTTTCTCTGGATTGTTATGTCATAGGTAGAAATTATAGGCAGTTTTAAAATAGGGCGTATTTTACTTCTATGGGGTATTAAGTGCAAACACGTGACACATTTAGATCTTTGTGTTACTAGTTTTGAAAATGCTATATTTCATGTTATAATATGATAGAAAGCTGAAAAATAGAATGAAATAAAACATGAAAATAAAAATAATCTTAAAGTCCACAGTTTTTAAAGTCATGTTTAATAATGTTTTCTATTCAAACTGATTATTTTATTTGTTTTTATTGTAAATATATATACTCAAGAACATGATTAAAAGGTAGTACTAGTACAAATAACACTACTTTAAAGCTACCATTATGATATACAGTATAGAGCTCGAAATATTACATCAAACAGGTATTTATAATTCCATTTTGATGGCAAGGACTCACCTTCAGTTGGCACCATAGACTGTAAGAAGAACTGAACTCTGTAAGCTCCAGTCAAATGAAGCTCAATGAGGCTTATAGACAAAATAGCAAAATAAAAACACCAGGATTATGCAAAGCAGGTTAATACGAACAGAAGCAGTTACCAAGCTAATTAGAGCCAGAGTCGATGGAGCCGGAAGCGCACCCATGGACACTTCCTATTTGGAGCGCAGTGGCTAGCGGATTAGCTAAGTCCATTTATGTAATGTATGGTTGGTTAGCATGCATGTCTGAAAATTCCCAATGTAAATGACACGTCTTTAGTCGATTTCCGTGTGGTAGTATGTTCGATAATCATCTTTATTAGCCATTATAGCTGCAAATATGTAGTGCTAATGCTAAATTTCTAAACGCCACATTCGCACCTATTTGACTCTTTCACCTACAGACGGGGCCAAGAGTGAGTGACAGATTTCGAATTAGTTTTATCTCACTCTGAGTTCTTTGTACATGTGATTGCAGTGTGATGTTACCTTTCACCCGTCATTTGAGTCGTTTCACCGGCGTGTATAAACTTGAATGACAATACGAGCATTAGCGTATCCATATGTTTACGGCGAGACAGGGACATTATGGGGACAAATGATGATATTGTCAGAGAAGATGTGAACGGGAGACACATTTGGGTGGCTCCTCTTCAGTGGAGTTAATCAGAGCCGAGGGGGCTTGTGAGCAGGGCCCCTCACTCAAATCATCGTTTCTTTGTATGTATGAATGTATGTATGTTCTGCTCCAGTCAAGTGTGGGACCAAAACATATAAGGACTTCATTTTTATTTTAATTCAGTAAAGATATAAAACACTATGAGCAGCATATTGTATTTGAAATTGTATAATTTTTGTCTAAGTTTGAGATGAAGTTCCCAAATACATAAAAATGAAAATACCAAAACCAAGATAACATGTGTACAGTCTATTATTATTATTATTATTGTTGTTG
>JACN01081546.1:0-32759 GCA_000787155.1 Scartelaos histophorus
TTAATCATCAAAGCAGTGAATATGCCAAGAGTATTCCATAAAGACTTTCCTTCCTCTAAATAAGCAAAAAAATCCTTGTGTGACCACACAAGGATTGCTAGATACATAAAAAACTGCTAGATGCCCCCAAAAAGCCCAATATTGTCATATTTTCTTTTCTGAAGTGTTTTTAGTCCCACATGGAATTTCATCTTTCTTGATAATAATATTTAAACAAATATTGTCCAAACGTGTCAATTTTTTCAAATATCATATTTTCAAATCTCAATATCATGTTCATATTATTCAGAATTTAGATTAAGAATCATGTTTTAGAAAATAAAACCATTTTAAGGTTATTCTTGGTCGCACCTCATGACATTTTTTAAGGTTGTAGCCAATTCATGTAAATAAATAATGCTAAAAATGCTTAATATAAGTGTCAAACATAGATTTATGCACCTGACATTGTAAATATTTGAAAAAGTTCAACAGAAACTAAATTTTAAAATTTGCCTGTTGAAAATTTTGAAAAAGTTCAACAGAAACTAAATTTTAAAATTTGCCTGTTGAAAATCCTTAATGGTCATTGACCCATTTACCTACTGTACATATCTGGACCACTGATCAATTACACAGATATAAGAACACATGGGAATATAAAAAGCAGCCCCGGATAAGCGGAAGAAAATAGATGGATGGATGGAATACAAAAAGTTCTATGATTTATTATTTAAATATCACATTCTATTGTAAATAAATAAATAAAGAGTGTATTTCTATTATAGTTGCATCAGAATTGACCTGTTCCTTAGTAATGCAACCAGGGAAGAGTGAAAGAGAAAGAGAGAGAGAGGGAGGGAGAGAGAACAGGATATGAGTCAAGATCTGGAGGTGAGAAGAAGCACCTCATCAGGAAATGAAGACATGTCAGACTGCCATAATGAGAGAGACAAACTGAGGAATGTAAGAAGACACAGAAAGATATGCCATAGTACGGGAATGATGGTAGAAAACCAATTAATAGAAGGAAATAGAGCTGTAGGTCTTAAAACTCTGTCATATGCACTTTATGTTTCTCTAATTTGAATGTAAATATAAATTGTAGTTTTTACAAAAATCAAGAAGAAATTTGCAAAGTAAAACAATTTGTGGAAAATTCCAGGAAGTAGAGCATTCTAAACACAATTTACACAAGAAATGCATTTTTCCCCCGATACTTTAAACATTAATTCATCCAAATAAAGGGGCTTTCTTACATTGTATTTGTTAGATAATCATGTTTGTGTCATTAGAGGGGTTTTGTTAGGTAACAGTTATGGAATTGCCTGGTGTGATTTCACAATTTCCAACCAGGAAGCAAAATTTTAAACCAAAAAATGGCAAAGTCAGAATATTTTTGCAAAGATTGTAATTATGATGAACTTAACAATGTTTTAGTAAAATGACTCAACCAACATGACATAGGCATTTTAACTCGTTGAAATTATTGACTTGATATTTTTTGGTATTTATATCTAAACAGGCAGATTAAATGCATGATTCACAAGTTTAAAGATCCTATACAAGTTTTCAAGTTAATGCTTTCCTTTTACCTTTTGTGCAGTAGAATTTCTCTGAAATGATCAAAATGATTCTAGTGAAGGTGTACTGAGTTTAAAAACACAGTGGAGACTTTTTGTATTACCTACCGCATGATGTCATAAAGTAGAGCAGAGTGTTTTCTGTTTGAAAAAAGAACTCAGCCTAAATCTGCAGGGTTTGTGTGTTAAACATTTGTGAATTAAACTACTAAATACAACTCCAGGTCTATTGGTGATGAAGAAACAATATAATATAGATCAGAAAATCACATAATATGGGCTCTTTAATCTGTCTTTATATAAATAAATCTTTTCCTCATACTTGTTTCTGCATAAATAGCAGTTTTTTCATGAACTCTCCCTGCAGGAGTTTGTCTTATGAGTGCAGTTTTGGTCAGATACACAGAGTTACGTAATAGTTTTGAGAGTTTCTGCTATGCCTCCTTTTTAATCGATTAATAAAACAGCAGGACAAGTCTTTAGTCGACCAAAAATTTACGTATATAGCTTTATTTGCCTGTGTACCGTACGCAATCAACTCTCTTATTCCATTGCGATTTTGAAACGTTAGTCGTAATAAGAAAACACATGCCCTCTTAAGCCTCTGTGACAGGTTGTAGGCTTGGATAGAGTGCGCCTAGTCCCATTTGCCATCACCTCTTTGGTTTTTCAGGTCCTCTCAGCAGCAGACGGACTCAAGTTTCCTGGAATTGCACCTTCAAAAGCTCCCAGCGCGTTACCTCAGAGTGGACCACCTGCCAAATCTGTCATCTGTGTAAGAGCCTTAATTCATATTACATTACCCTGCGAATAAACCGGCAATCCAAACAGCCAGGCCGTCTCTTAATAGCTGTCACTGCGGACTTTACGGGGCTAATCTCCGAGCTCCAGACGTGTTCTAGGCTTCTCCAGACTCCAGTCAACAAATGATACTCTGCGTTGACGTCGAGCTAGCGGAGGGTGACGGAGGGCTCTGTATGCATGTCTATGGGGGAATGTTCGGCTACCATGGTGACACAATGCGTACATTAGTAAACACTGCCTGATAAGTTTAAAAACTAAAAGCACTAAAAGCACAAGAAAGTGGTTTAGAACAACACATTTTGAGGAGCCGATAATCAATACAGTGGTAACGATCCTGTTCGGGCATTTATTTTCAACAAAAACATGAAAGTGACTGACTGAAAAACTGCGGGACTTGTTTAACTGTACAAATCAGCTCACCTATGTCGAAGTGAACTCTTTATGGTCAGATTGTGTTAAAACAAAGCTCAGATCCAAATCTAACTTAAGTAACAGAGCTTCAGACAGAATAGTGCATCCAGTTAGCATTATACACCCACAGAATGTTGATGACATCAGCTGCAAAGTGTCAATAATGTCACTTCTGTTTGGAGGAAAAATATCAAACAGTACTAGGTGATATATGTTCCATATGAGATGTTTGTTTAGTTCTGATAAAATAATTAAAAAAAAATAATCGTAGAACTTTTGATTTGATAGTTTTATTAATTGAAATTTAAGGCACTGTACCTGTTTTTTGATGTGTGAAAAATGTGAATAACAAATCTAGTTCATCTGAAATTGTCTGCAGCCGTCCTCCTTGCTTTGCTGATGCACTCCAAGCATCCTAATTATTCACCGCGCACTTTTCACAACTTTCAGAAGCTTTGACAGCTTTCAGACAGCTTCAGCCCCACAGAGGAAAAACAGATCCGGTTACTCCCTCCCCGTACTCCAATATCTGCCACAAAGTTTTATACATCTGTAAACTACAAGTACTGAAGACAGGATGCGTTCAGTGTGAATGGGAAATAAAAGTCGAGCACAAAAAATGTAACGGCTCTAAAAGTCTAAACGCAAATACTGTAAACACAACTATCTTACTCGTTTGCAAATAAGTACACTGTTAAATATTAATATTTTGAATTGACCGTACTGGGGGTATTTGGCTTGGATGTGTCTGGTTGGAATGTTCAGCAGTTACTGTGGTGACACAATAGGGATATTAGGAAACACTGTCAAAGCTTTAAGAAAAAATACTAAATGGATTTCAAAAACACATTTTCACATTTGTGATCAATACGAGCATTCGCGATGTGTTTAGGTGTTTGATTTCCGACAAAAATGTGAAAGTAACTGAAAAACTAGCTTGGGACGGTAATTTATCATGTGAGGAGCTTGTTTAACAGCTCAAAACATCTAACAAAGCTTCAGACAGAAAAGAGCCTACAGTTCACACAACCAGGCAAAAACATATAAAAGTCGTTATATGCATCTTGAAATCCTAAAATCATCATAAGCCCATTTGTTTCTTACAGGGAGACATTTTCATATTTCTAGTAATAGCAGCATGAGCTCATAGAAGCCTTGAAAATTTACAGCCTATTGTGTTTTCCAATTTGTACCTCCATAATTCTGTCTGTGTTTTTGTTCTTCTAATATTTGGCCTGCAAATCTGTTCATGTTATTTTAACCAGCAGGACCAGACGCTAATGGATAATTTACAAAAAAAAAAAAAAAAAGAGTTTCCATGTATTTGAGCAAAATTTGTTTCACCCAGAACAGATATTTTGACCTGAAGAGCTGCTTATACAATATGAGTTAAACAAATTATTAAGCTCTTTGCTGTCTGGTAATCAGGAGGTGCACTGTTTGCATATCGTGACAGCAAAACTCAGCTCTGGTCTTTGAAAGTTGTTAGGGTTAGGGTTACTTGTAAACACTTGACAGCGAATAATTAGGATGCTTAGAATGCGTAAAGGTTTGTTTTGTAAAGGTTTGGAAACCCCTGATCTAGCATTTATTATAGAGGTATTTCTTTTGTCATTCCTTCTGTGAATGGGAGCGACTCTCCACAGATCTGAACTGTAATGTATCGCAGTGCTGTAACTTGCTTGTGATCGAGGGTTTAAACTATACTGTGGAACATTCTACACAAACATTTCCATGAAGTTGGTGGACCCTCCTCTAGAAATGCCAACAAATCTTCAAGTGCCAAGAAATGTAGGAAAAACAAGTTACAGTTAAGTTATAACAGCTACATTATATCTGCTTAAGGGCACAGAGAAAACATACTAATTTTATCACTATTTCTAGATGGGTCAATGACATGATGTGTGTCCAAGTGCAATTTCTTCAGTTAAAAAGGTTCAAATGTGATAATAATTCAATACACACCTGTAGTACCTCTGATCCTCATGGAACCAAATCATTTTTTTCACAAATTATACATCATTGACCCATATATATTTCATCGTTTTATGGTGTATTCTTGTATTCTGTGTTTGGTATGTTTTAAAGGTTATGGCTAGTTACTGTAGGTGAAAATTCTAGTCTGGTACAAAGCATCTCTTCACTGTTTCTCTGATTAACGCTCTTATACATGGACCCTGTAAAATAAACTAAATAAACTTAAACTAGTTCTGTAAGTGTAAAGCATTGTTAAAAGCAGATGCAGGTATTAGGTATCCTTAAAATTAAAACACCCCAGAAGCAGACATCCAATGAAATATATACTTTCAAAAGAATGTAACCCAGACTGCACTTTGCTCACCCAATCATAGTCGACATTTGAGGAGGAGCTGGACACAAGAACTTCTCTTTTAAACATTAGAGTTTTATTTACTGTATTAAGCTATTTTTATAGTTTTTATGCCCCCCTCAGGAGAGACGTGTGTAGAACAGATGACTGACTGTGAGCCATAGCAGACAACAAGCTTTTGCAATGGCGAGGATAATATTAAATGCTAATACGTTTCAGAGAAGGCTATAGGATTTCAGTTTCATCTCGACAACTCTGTGGATTTACTGTCATTAAAGTGTAATCAGATTCAGTTCACCGCAAAGCTCTGAGGAATGCAGGGGGACTCAACTATTCCTTAAAGGGATTGTACCTGAGTTATAGCGTCCACAAAATGTATAAAGAAGTGGACTAGAGGAGCACGACTTCACAAATAGAGTTCAGCTCTAGTCAAATGAAGCTCATCGAGGCAGCGGTTATAGGGACGAACTTGGAACAGAGTTTGATATTTGGGAATCCAACCCCAAGCATCATAACAACCAAAGAAGCAATTTGGAGCGAGGCTAGAGAAGGTAATGCCCCTTCCAACCCGCAATGCCGGTTCGGCAGGGAGTGTGTGCAACACTATCAATCAAACGGTTGCTAACACTAGTAGGAGCGACCTTGGTAGAAGAAAGTGCCTGATTTGTTTGTTAATATCTTAATTTCATGAGCAAAAAAAGCTTTATTATTAGTTTATACGGCCATAAACAAAAAAAACAAAACATTTCATTCTTCATTCTCATTTTGCTTATTTTGATATGATCATAAATTATAAACTTCTGTGCCACCGTTATCATCATTATTAGTTTGTACAACAATAATACAATAAAAAAAAAATTGGTTAAAATTATATTAAGTATGCAGAGCATGTAATTTATTTTGTGAAATATTTATAAAGTTTCATCATCAATGTTCAGCAAACACTAATTTTTTTGAAACTATGTCACAAACAGGGCAGGTTAATATAAGTTTTCTTCTCCCTCCTTTTTGAAAAATGAGCTTTTCTGTTGTTTACAATGTATATGTAGTATGTGTATGATTATTGTTTCTCTCTTGGCACAAACTCGAAATAAAAACAAATAAAAAATAAAAAATAAAATAAAACTCCAGGACCACATAGAGCGAGTTAATACGAACATTTTAAGACCAAATGACGAGGCTCACAGCAGCAGTAACAGAGAGAGGGGTGACGTTTAGACAATATGTAAAGTGATTTGGAGCCGGAAGCACGACCACGATGCTAGTTGCTAATAACAACAGCAACAACTAACTAATGTGGACTTCCTGATTATCTAACAATAAAACAGTTTTATAATAAGAACAGATTACGTTTTCTACAAAAAAGTGAGAGTGACTAACTGAAAAACTGTTGGCTAATTCTAACTAGCTTTTAACTGTAGTTTTATTTGAGATGGACTTGTTCAGCAGCACAAAATCAGCTCGCTTTTGTAGTAGTTCTTTCTTAGACTTAGTCTTTTTTATCCACAAGGGAAATTACTTTAGATTGTTTTCAGATTCAGGTCATTCAGGTCATTGTTTTAAAAGAAAGCCCAGATTAAAGTCTAATTTGAGTAACTGAGCTTAAGACAGAGCAGTGCCTACTGTTAGCATCATCCCCAATACCAATACACATCTTTATCCATACTACCTACTCTATGCCAAATCCAAGAGTTCTTAGTGAAATTGAAAGCCACTATGGAGAAATAAAGCACATATAGATGGAATTTTCATACATGGAATTTTTATACGTGGAATAACAATGGGATGCGATCCAAGTGAAGTATTCCGAAGCCACAATAACACATAAATACAGTGAATTTATCTCCTCCAGTGGCCTTTAAACCACCTTGTTCAGTATATGAGGAGCAGATGTTTCACACTCATGGAGACGCACTGACTAACTGACTAACAACTCATCATATCCATCTAAGGAGAAGGTCAGCGTCAGCCGTCTTCACTCGGAATAATTCTCTCTTAAATCTCTCGGAGTCCGGTTTCAGTATGTACACAGGTTCTCCGTTTAGGCTTCCCCGCACTAAAGGGCTGGAGTCGACTAAAGAAATTATCAAGCGACGGAAGAGATGTCTTGACGATCGGTGATTTGACTAAAAAGGGGACGTGGCAAAGGCAATCATAAAAAAACTACTATTTATGAAAAGAAGTTCTAGGAAATGATGTATTCATGTAAAGATGGATTAAACTTCTGAGTCATGAGTTTAATTTGCTAATTTTTACATATAATTACCAAAAAAATCATAAGCGAACTCACTAACTGCTGTTCTGTTGTTGTCCTAAGTTTTCTCATGGAGGATCTGTCACTTTTTCCCCCATGGAGATGTTGTTGTTTTGTCTGGAATGTTTCACAATATGGTATTAAACCTTTCTATCATCATGGTGTCCAAACCAGACCCAAAATTGCAGGTCAGATCTGTGGAGAGGTGACGCTGCTCACAGAATGTCAGAATGCCTGTTTTCCTAGGGATTTTTGAGCTATAAAACCATTTGTAATTGAAATAATGTAAGGTAGAGCTGTTTGTCTGTGGCACATTTGAAGATCTAGCTGCAGAAACAAGAAAGTCACAGTCCAAAAAGTGACATAGCCCAGCTTTAAATAAAATGACTAGTGGACAAACTTACAATGGACTGATTAATGGACTCTAATCACGTACAGCTCCATTGCGTGGGGTTGTATGCACAGGGGGAGCAGTTGGAGCCTTCAGGCCTGAGTGGTGAAAGGTCAGTCCCTGGGCCCTGTGCGTGTTAAAGAGTCGGAGGAGGGCTGTTATGAGGCCCGGAGGCGGTGTTTTATGAGGCACAGTTTGGTGCAGGTGTGCTCCATTTGCACATTACAGCTGGGATAAGAATAGAACCACTGTGGGGCACTTTTTCAAATAGACGGATTGCACTTCGGATCCTGGAGTAAGGGCAGATACTTCAGAAACATGGATATTTCTTGGTTTGAATTTAGTAGAGCTGTGAGCCTTCAGTCGCTTAAATTGGTCAATGGTGTCTTAAAGGTGCGACTTTTTGCTTGGGGTCGGTCATCTGCTTATTTCTACAGATATGTCATCGCTCTGCCTTGAATGTTCCATAGTACAACACTAAACAACACTACAGATGGATTTATAGCTACAAAATATCTAGAAAAACAGACATTTTGACTGGGAGCGGGGTCGCCTTTCCACAGACCTGACCTGCAACTTGGTCTGTTTTGCTCTCCATGAAGATAGAAAGGTTTAATGCCATACTGTGAAACAGTGCAGACAAAGCACTGGACTGACCCTCCATCAGAAACGTTACAAAATGCGGCTCGGTTTTCCACCAAATGAGCTAGTGTTTGTTACCTAGAAACATACTGTTTACCAGTTAGCATTTGTTTTATTTGCCTTTTCTCCAAATGGCTGCTTAGTTTTTGTTGTATTTCAGCTAAGACTGACTTTATTTTTCCTTCTCCATGACTTAGTAAGTCGGCATTAGAATAATGTAAACCTTGTTTTGTAAACTGTTTTGTCATTTCTAGCACAGATCTGAATGGGTGTAGAGTTAGAACCTGTTCAGCTCTGGAAGCAGTGTGAAAACGTGGGAACCGGGCTAGAACCAGCACCAATGGAAAAGTCAACCAAAACGTCATTATTTTATTCAGATTGTACACATTTATATAGGACAAGATTATATCCTTTAGGCCATAAAGAAAATGTATGTGAGCCAAGTTAGGATGATTTGAACTAAGCCAAACCGGCTTGTCAATGCCTGATCTCATCAGAAGCTCAGAAGTTCAGCATGGTCAGGCCTAATTAGTACTTGGATCGGATACCACTGGGAAAGTCAGGTGTCACAGGGGGCACGAGTCGCACTGTCACTGTGTCCTTAGGCAAGACACTTTGGTGTGTGTGAGTGATGATGGTGGTTGGAAGGGCCGATGACAGCTGTGGCGATAACAGTATCTTACTACCACCGGGTGCGCAGTGAATGAATAATGCTCTGTAAAGTCTTTGAGAGTCCAGAAAAGCGCTCTGTAAAACTGATGCATTATTATTATTATTATTCTTAAGAAAGTTTCATCATGATTTGAGCACATTTCACTTGACAAGTCACATTTTCTACCAATGGAACAAGACATTTTTCACTTAAAATATGAAAATACGTCTTTCTACACTTAAGATAAGAAAAACAACAACTCTTTCCACTTAAAATAAGAAAGGCAGATAATAAGTTGAATCTAGTCAAAAAAGGAAAGTCAAGTCAAATGTTCTTAAAGTAATTTTAACTTAGCTAGACATAACTTTTAGCAGTGTTGTGAGTTTTTACGTATAAATACACTGTTTCCTAACATTTGTTTGGCATCTTCAAATGTAAAACTGTTGGATACCCAATAATCAGCTGTCTCATACAAGGAAACATCTCTGCATAGTTCTAATGAGGTCAGACAAGCTATGAAACCCTCTATTGTCTTTTTCCACACTCTGGGAACTGCGCTCACCGCAAATTGCATAATATAATGCTAATTTAATAAAAAAGGTATGATTTCAGAATGCCACTCTCTTTAGGATTTTGTTGCCAGGATCTACACTTGTTTTTCTTTCTTTTTCCATTGTTCGATCGTCCACTTTCTGCTACTGACAACATCCTCCAGGCAAAGGTCAGAACAGATTTATCCATCCTGCCATTTTTGATTCTGTGGTTATGAAAGAGCAAAGTGAGAGGCAAGTCAGTACTCCAAATACTGTACTAACACTGTACCTGAAATACACAACGATTAGAATTTAAGAAATTAAAGGATAAAGAGCGGCATTTAAATGTATATTGCACTATTTTCTGACACACAAACCCTGCAAATACAAGTGCTCCACTGTATTTTTAAACTCCATACACCTTCACTAGAATCAGCTAGATAATTTCAGCCCTGGAATTGACAATTTCTGCTGAACAAAATGTAAAAAGTAGCTGTTAACTTGAAAACTACCAGTTCCTGACATCACAACGTGGAACAGAGCATTTTCAACTTTGGAGATGAGACTAATAATGAGAATAATAAGGGATTACTCAGACATGTATGAATGAAACAAAACATGTATGTATGTTTTTGAGGACGTAAGAACATTCTAACATGGCTTAAAGCTCACAATAGACAAGCATTTTCCAAAAGATGTTCAAAAACTGGGCTGAAAAGCATTGGTTTAAGTTAATAGTAATGCTGTAATGAAAGCTTTTTATTTTTTCTTCTTGGATTTTTGTCTTTTTTGGAACATTTGACATACAAACTTCTGCTATGAATTTTACCCAAAAGACAAAGCTGGTCCCAACAAGAAAACTCTTACCTCCAGAAATACCAGCTCAGTTTGTGCATAAGCAGCTAACTTTGCTCACCAAAATGTAAGATATCAACACTTAAATCTATCAGAAAATGACTTAGTAGTAAAGTTATCTGTTCATGCAGCAAGATCATTTTCCCTCTAGACTAGAATGAAGCAGTCTTAGAACTAGTAAGTAGATAATAAATCTGAAAACAAGATGAATAACCTGATATAAGTTTGAAAATCTTGGTCAGATCAGAGAAATCTGGAGTGAGGAAACCAGACCCAAAATGAACAGCAGCCCCTGAAGTTCTTGCGGGAGCACAGTCCACTCATCCATCACTAATATGTTCAGAATCATCATATGACTGTCAGACGAAACATGGGATTTCAACATCCACGCCTCGTATGAATCACTCCCAGCACATGGAGCAGATGAAGTAATAAAGATCTCAATCTGTAATGCCACAAGTTACAGTTAAAGTCCGTATATTCCACGTTATACAGGCTGCATTTAAAGTGGTGGGGTGATGTTACTGCTTTGCCTGTGATGTTCTACTTCATGGTGTTGACCCCCTCATGTATCTATCACACTGCAAAAAACAATATCTAGCTAACTTTAATAAAGTTCAAGAAGGTCCTGGATCCTTCATCACACTGCAAATTTCTCTGATCTTTTCAAAATGTTCAAACTTCTATCAGATTTTTCATCTTGTTTTTAGATTTCTTCTCTACTCACTAGTTCTGAATTGGCTGTATACTTTAAAAAATTGTCAGATATATTTCTTCCATTACTCAACTAGTCAGAAAATCTTAAATTTAGGCAATAAATGTTTACAAGAAGCTACAATGCATTTCCCATAGTTTCCCCTGCAACACTTCACTTGTTTTTAGATTCAGTGATACAGGTTTGCTCGATACTTGAGTCTGTTTATCTAAAACTTTGCACCTATAAACTTATTTCCAGCCCATGAACACTCACCAGAGACTGATTCATTCTAGTCTAGAGGGAGTTTATTTCAAGAGAACTTGTCAAGTAAAATGATCTTGTTGCATGGACAGATCATTTCACGACTTTTAAGTCATTTTCTGACAGATTTAAGTGTGTAGTTCTTACATTTTGGCTGAGCTTTCTTACAGTGGAGAAAAATTACACAGTGACTTGTATTCATCTCATTATTAAAAACTATTTTAATATAGAACATATATGAAAGTAAGATCATGTGTATTTTCTGTGCTCATATAATGGCAGTGTTGCCAGTAGAGGGCAGAAGAAGAAGTTTCAATGAGGCTAAAAACAATAGCTGAAAGTTATTGACAAGACATAATTCGTAGTGGAGAAAATACATGGGCTAAAATGATGTGTATAGACTTTAAAGCAAAGAGAGGACCACCTTATGACATCAGCAGTTGGAAAAGAGTGATTTAAGTCCTGAAACTGCAGGAGAATTCGAACATACAAGAATTATTTTTAAAGGCGCATTGTGCAATTTTTTGGATGATGCTTGTTTCTATGGAGATGTCACTGCTCTGCTTGAAATGTTCCACAATGTGACATTAAACAGCTCTACTTTACATTTATTCAATTACAGGTGGTTTTATAGCTCAAAAATACCTAGAAAAACAGGCATTCTGACTGTGTCTCTTCTCAATGTAAATTTCACTAATCTCACCAAGATTTTAAAATTTATCAGATTATTCATTTTCATTATTCATTTCATTCGTTTTTCAGATTTATTCTCTACTCAGTCGTTCTGACACTGCTTCATTCTAGTCTAGAGGGAGTTTATTTTAAGAGAACTTGTCAAGTAAAATGATCGTGCTGCATGGACAGATCATTTCACTAATTTTAAGTCATTTTAAATTTAAGTGTTTACATCTGAAATTTTGGGCTTTTTGCAGTTAATTTTACTTTAATTTACTTTACTTTTGTCCTCCATGAAGATAGAAAAGTTTAATATCATACTGTGGACAAATCAATAACATCTCCATGGAGAAAAGCATTTGAAGGAATCACCAGAAAAGTTACACGGCGCACTTTTAAAAAAATAGTAAAAAGCTAAAGAGATACCTATCATATCACAGGCTCTTTAAAATTGCCAACCATAACCTACATTATCAACACAACAGAAATGGCCCATGGTTTTATCAAACTCAAGTCTAGAATTTCCATGGAACTCGGCGTGTTGACTGGACCAGAGCCCGATGCAACAAAAGGAAATGCGAAAAAACATTCTTCATCCCATGCAGACATGAAATCAAAACATCTGATAAGGACAGAAGAATGTTTGCGTAAATATCATAGCTAATAAAAGTGCGTTTGGAAATGTGCATTATAAAACATGACAGGGATCCATGTGTTTAGTGCTCAGTGAAGGACGCGTACAGCTGGTACAGGCATTCTTGGATACAGTCTACAGATATTACGCAGAATTTTCTCTTGTGAGATTCTTGGCGTGTTAGAACATTGTTACTTCCTCAATAACAGACCTGGAGTTGTGTTTTGTTTCATTCACACATTTGAGCAACCACTTATTATTCGTCTGTCCACATCTCCAAAGCTCTAAATGCTCCGTTCCACCTTGTGATGTTACATAGTTGAAGTTTAAAAACACAGTGGAGCACTTCCTGTATTACCACATGACTCAAATGCAGGGTTTGTATGTTAAACATGTGTGAATGAAACAAAACACAACTCCATGTCTGTTTGTAATGAGTAAACAACATTCTAATATAAATCAGAAAAGATTGCAATATAGGTCCTTTTAGCAGTTTGCAGCATAGGCAGAAATAGTGGGTCAAGACACTAGCATAACTATATGGTAAATATTAACTATTAACTAACTTTGCAAACTATTTTAGTGTATTTGATCTGATCTGAGATAATTATGCTATTAGTGGGTTCTCAAAAGCATCGAAACCAGATACTAATCTATTAGGGGTGTAAGAAAAAATCGATTCAGTGATATATATCGTGATACTTCATTGCACCATTCTTAAACCAATTCAAAATGCATCAGATTTTAAAAATAATATATTTCACAAAAAATCATTACCATAGTTACATTCACTGTTCAAATTATTTAAACATTTTTATAAATAATATTTCATACAGTTGTGTTCTCACGAAGGTGCAGTTGACTGTATTAATAGAAGTATTGATTGATAAATCGCAATATATTGGCCTGTGCTTTAGTATTGGGATATATCATCATATATCATATATCATTGAATCGTGACATGCAGATCATGATATGTATTGTATCGTTGGACTCTTGGCAATGCACACCCTTAACTGATACTAAGGTACATACTCATTTGAGCAGGTATCCATACCAAAATCACCCCAGAAATGAAGTTTTCTGACTAGTTTAGCTGTATAAGTCTAAGAGCACACAAACTAGTACATACCCAGGGACACTATGGAACCTACCTGGACCACTGAGGATTACACACATATAAGGACACATGGGAATAGAAAAGAAAAAACTATGATTTAATGTGGAAATGCACCCTCTATTGTCTAAATAAAGTGTTTTATGATCATTGTGGTATCAGAATCAGTATCAAGTATTAAGTCTATTCCTTAGTGCTGAAATCAAGTTTGAAATGTCAGTATTATGACAACACTAGACTACAGTGTGCACATACAGCACATTTTGCATTAGTTCCAGGGTGTATTAAACAGTGGCTGTGTTCACACTTGCAAACATCACATTCAAATTGGGACCAAACTGTGACTAAACCCGGAACCAAACCCAGAACTAAACCAGAACTAGACCTTGAATAAAACGGAACTACACCGGAACTACACCAGGACTAAATCTTGACCAAACCAGGACCAAACCAAATCTACATCTTGACTAAACCACAGTGAAACCAGGACAGTGCTGAGTATAATCTAATGTTAATTTACTATGTCGCGCTGAATCCCCCTCCCTTCTCACTCACTCCCCCTTCAGAGCACTATCACATTACGATCAGCGTGCATTTCACCACTGAAACTATACTGCACATTGCATCAGGTTTGTGAAGTTGTAGAGTATTAGAGTAGAGTAGTTTTGTATCATGCTTTTGTATTTTTATTCTGCATGAAGGACTAGGTAGGAATGACGTTATAACTGCAAAGCAAAAAAGCTTGGTCAAATTTTAAGATACAAACACGTAAATCTATCAGAACATGACTTAAAAATAGTGAAATTATCTCTCCGTGCAGCAAGATCATTTTACTTGACAAGTTTTCTTAAAATAAACTCCCTCTAGACTAGAATTAAACAGTCTCTGGTGAGTGTTCATGGGGCTGGAAATAAGTTTATAGATGCCAAATTCTAGATAAAATGCTTTAAATTCTGAAGTTTTAGATAAACAGACTTAAAACCAGTTTATGATTAGCATGCATCGCCTGATAATAAATTCACAGATGCTAAATTCTAGATAGAAGTACTTGAAATCAGTCGGACACGATAGTAGTTCGTAATCAGTCTGTATCATGCAAATCTGTATCAGTGAATCAACAAACAAGTCAAGTGTTGCAGGGAAACTGTGGGAAATGGATTGTAGCTTCTTTTAAAAATGCATTGCCTAAAGTTTTTCTGACTAGTTGAGTCATGGAAGAAATATATGTGACATTTTTTAAGATTACACAACCAATTCAGAACTAGTGAGTAGAGAATACATCTGAAAACAAGACAAAGAACCTGATAGAAGTTTTAAAATTTTGGTCAGATCAGAGAAATTTGCAGTGAAGAAAAGCCTTATCTTTAAGACAGTTGTAATGTAATGATACTGCATAAAAATGAAGCTGAAGCATACAAATTATATCAAGAACCTCTTCAGCCTCTTCCATTCCTCCTCTTTGCAAGGAGAATCTCTAGGTTCCCTAATTTATATTCAGTCATCCTTTCCATGCAACATAGGGCTGCACCATTAATTGAGTTTTAATTGAGAACAAGATTTACTTGTTTTTTTCTGATTGTCGATGATCAGCTTGGCTCTTTTCGACGGAGAAGTCCACAGTCAATTCTCAGTCAGTAAAAGTGCGTGGTCTGGAGCAGATTTTATGGTTTGTGTTATGTAATAACAATAATCGAGAGTCTTTATTGTATGTTCAGGAAACTGATATCAAACTAGGATTGTCAAAAGTATTGAAGATGAGACACTAAATCTGAAACTAGACACTCATTTGAGCAGGTATCGATACTCACATTTACAGGACAGAAAGGAAGCTTTAGAATGATCTTGAGCTGTATCAGAACAAATATACACAGCAAATTTCTCTGATCTGGCCTTGTTTTCAGATTTATTCTCTACTTACTAAGGAGTTTATTTTAAGTTAACTTATCGAGTAAAATGAACTTGCTGCATGGAGATAATTCCACAATTTTAAGTCATTTTCGTATACATTTAAGTGTTTATATCTTAAATTTTGGCCAAACTTTTTCACAGTATAAGAGCACATTAACTAGTGTTCGCCCCTGGACCACTATGGAATCTACCTGGACCACTGAGCTATTACGCACATATAATATTATGGGAATATTAAAGAAAGTATTACGATTCAATGTTGAAAATCACATTCTATTGTCTAAATAAAGAGCGTCATTGCAGTATTGGAAGCAGCATTGAGCCTATTCCTTAGTATCTAATTAAACCAAACTATAAAAGCCAAGAAGTCTTATCACCATCACAGTAATCAAGTCAATTGAGCCCATGCATGAAGAGTGAAATTTGCCATGCAGTAGCCGACAGATTAGACAACACAGAGTAAACTTTAGCTGTTCTAGTTACCGCCGGCGTTTCTGTACGATGTCAATGGGCGTGTTCACGGCGCAGGGGGACCCCCACTTGTTGCAGCTCCTCTGTCCCATCCCGGCCAGATAGTTGGGAATGCTCATCTCTTATCCCGCACGTGTATCAATCAAATTTTCCTTTTGTTTTTTTTGTCTTTTTCTAAACTCTACCACCTTCACCTCCTTCTCCTCCTCACCCTCCTCCTCTCCTGCGCTTCCTCCTCAGATCTGGACCATCTCCGGCCGGCGCGTCCTCGGCACCAGCCCGCTTCCTCTGCGTTCGCTCCCGGTCAGGAGAGCTCATTCCTTCCCCCGTGGACAGCTGCTGGTTAGACTCCTCCGAAGGTCCAAGCTCCCATTAAAGCAAAGAAGATGAAGGAGAAGAAGTAGTAGTAGTAGTAGTAGTAGTGCAGCAGTCGCAGTAGTAGTTGCATCTGAGTTCCTGGACGGTGTGGAGTGTAATCTTATAAATAGGGCTGTCCTTTAGCTTGGAGTGGCCGGTAGGTTGGCAGCGTGCGCGCTCCTCTCACCTCCTCCTCCTCCTTCTCTTCTGCTTCTCTTTCTTCTCTTTCTTCTCTTCTGTGGGTAAATGTGCGGTGCAGTTGCTTCTGACAGAGTTGTAGTGGCCGGAGCGTTTTGTGTATGAAGAGAAGCGTGTGCGTCACTATAGGCATGTGATCCAGCAAGTGTCTGTCCCTCTGCCTGTGCTGCTCAGAAGGAAAGAGAGAGAGGGAGAGGGAAGAGGAGAAGGAGTGTGAGAGTGAGAGAGAGAAGGAGAGGGAGAGAGAGAGAGAGAGGGAGAGAGATAGAGGGAGAGAGAGAAAGAGAGAGAGAGGGGGGAGAGAGATAGAGAGAGAGAGGGGAGGAAGAGGAGAAGAAGTGTGAGAGTGAGAGACAGAGAGAGAGAAAGAGAAGAGAAGGAGTGTGTGAGTGAAAGAGAGAGAGAAGAAGAAATGAAGTGTGTGAGAGAGAGAGAGAGAAAGAGAGACAGGGAAGAGGAGAAGTGTGTGAGTGAAAGAGAAAGAGAGAGAAGAGGAGAAGAAGTGTGTGTGAGAAAGAGAGAGAGGGGGGAAGAGGAGAAGTGTGTGTGTGTGTGTGTGTGAGAGAGAGAGAGAGAGAGAGAGAGAGAGAGAGAGAGAGAGAGAGAGAGAGAGAGAGAGAGAGAGAGAGAGAGAGAGAGAGAGAGAGAAGAAGAGGGGGAGTACACTGGGGGAAGAGAGAGGTGGGGGCGTCGGGCGAGAAGTTTGGGAGTGAGCTCAGAGCTGAGAAAAGGAGGCAGGATATCGGAGATTCACAAACGTGCTCACCGCTTTAACCCGTTCACGACCGCAGAGGCGCGTCACGGGTTCAACACTCACACCGTCACATTCATATTTTTAGTTTCCTCACTCCTTATAACTAATAAAACGCATTTCTCCTCAAACACACAGTATCAAGTGTATCAAAGAATCAAAAATGAGATTCTAAACTATATTCATTGATTTGAGCAAGTATCATTTAATGGTTTTTTGCTTCATGTTGAGTAATTTTGAGTTGACCATTCAAAAGATAATACAAAAGAAAGAACGATAAAACATAAAAATCGTATAATTGTTTTGAACTCTTAAATAGCCATTGCAACAGTCCGAACTGTTCATTATTCTGAAACCTCGTGATACTAAAAAGTCACATTGACAGGACAGAAATGAAGCTTTCCTGAATGGCTTTAAAATGATCTTAAGCTGTATTAGAACATAGACTAGAACTACAATCCACCTGGCCCACTGAGGGTTTACACACATATAAAACCACATGGGAATATTTAAGAAAGTACTGCGACTTAATGTTGAAAATCACATTCTATTGCCTAAAGAAACTGTTTTTAAACTGTCATTGTATCAGAAACAGCACAAAGTATAGCATCTATTCTTTAGCATGGAAATGGAGTTTGGAAATGTTATGTAACACTATAACACTAGTGTATTGTGGTTCATCTTAGAATGAAAGATAATTGTATAAACACTTCTTCTGCATTCATGGCATTTAAAGGTCCAATATTACACAAATTGATTGTTGTGAGCTTTAAGTCATGTTACAGAGTTGTGACCTCAAACCAAACAAAAAAATTGTTTGGTTTCACTCATACACCTTGTGACTTCATGAAGCTGTTGTTTTCAAGTGAACAGCCTCTTTCTCCTTTTGTTGTGTCGAGTTTAGTTCTGGTGAAGGTGCATGGAGTTTAAAAACACATTAGAGTACTTTGTGCATTACCACCAAGGGTGGAAAGTAACAAATTACATTTACTCATATTTTGTAAGTCATTTTTAAAATAGTTTTTGTAATAGGTGATTTAACTTCCTTGAGTGCATTCTGAACCAAGTATTTTACTTTGTTACATTGGAACCTTCTCTCGTTACTGAGTAAAATCTGTCTGATAGAAAAATGAAATGTAAAAAAACAAAAAAACAGCAACAACAACAATCTGCCAGAAATGAAAAGAAACTGCTCGGGCTTGCGTGCACTGCATTTTCACTATAGAATGTACAGTCAGTCTGTCTTGGAGCAACTTGGATGATGCTGGAGCCGAGTCAGAGACAGAGGTCGACATGGACGATATTCAAAAAGAAGGACCATTGAATAATTGTAGAGAGGAAAGCAAAGAAAACTCTTGGCCAAACCTCGGACAGCTATTTGTGTTCAAACACAAAATAGGGAATAATATAATAATGCAAAAAATATGTTATGCAGTTAAAGTTCTAAGTTCTATAAAAAGAAGGATGTTTGCACTGTATCACCTAAAAGTTGATTAAAACAACTTGTGCTGGATTCGATTTATGACTCATCCTTTTTTACATAATATAATTGAAAGTAACTAAGTAACTTTTACTCTAATTGCATTTTGAATACATTTTTAAATTGTACTCAAGTAGTTTTTTGATGGTTACTTTTACTTTAACTTGAGTAGGATTTAAGCTTTAAGATTTAAGATTTAAGTAAATTTTTACTTAATTACAATTTTTCAGCACTTTTCCCACCTCTGATTACCACATGACATCACAAGGGGGCTCACAAGAGGCTAAACCAAACACAGCTCCAGGTCTGTTTGTGAAGAGGAAACAGCATAAAAACACGGATCAGGAGATAACATAATATGAGCCCTTTAATAACCGTACGCTGTGTGAGTTTTACTTCTCACACAAACACATGGCTGCACTTGGACTTTGTTTGAGTCTGGTGCGGTAATCTCCAGCCTCCTGGTTCACTTCACTGCCCTGTTGTCAAATATTTCCTGTTTAAACGTTGTGCTGCTGCTACGCTGGTCATCCGGGTTGTACGATTTTGTGTTTACTTTGTATTTTCTAGTTCTTCAGAAGCAGCGTAGTTACTGCTAACTGTAAGGGTCCAAATAGAGCCTGGTAGAGATCGCTAGATTACTTAAACAAACATGGATGATAGTCTATAACCAGGTATGTTTTTGATGAGGGACATTATAACAAAAAGAAGATTTAGCATAATAAGGTCCATATTTTCATAATGTAGTTTCCTTGTTGAAAACACACCTGGAGTTGTGTTTTGTTTCATTCACACATGTTTAACACACAAGCCCTGTACATTTAGGCTGAGTTCTTTCCTCAAACTGAAAACACTTCCACCTTGTGATGTCATGTGGCAAAGAACAGCGCCACTGTGTTTTTAAACCACATGCACCTTCACTAAAATCATTTGGATAATTTCAGCTCTGGAATTGCCAGTCTGTACTGAACTAAAAGTAAAAGGTAGTTGTTAACTTAACTACCGTTTCATGACATCACAAGGTGGAGCAGAGCATTTTGAGCTTTGGACATGTAGACAGACTAAGAAAGGATTACGGTCACATGGTCACATTTTTATGCAGCACTTTCCCACCTTCAAGACAGTCAAAGCGCTTTACGACAAGTAACCACTGACCCGTTCACACACACACTCATACATGAGGGTGCCAGGTAGGTTAAGTGTCTTAGCAAAGGACAGACCGGCATTCAAACCACCAACCTTCAGATCTGTGGACAAAATGCTCTACTGACTGAGCTACTGTTGCCCTGTCACCCCAAACTCAAACTAAAATTCAAACCAAATGTGTGAATGGAACAAAACACAATTCTGGGTATGTTTTGTTGAGGTAACACATTAACACGGCTTAAAGCTCACAAGAATCAATCATATGCAATATTGTCCCTTTAAGAAGCATAATAATAGTGTGTAAAAATGAAGATGAAGCCCACAAATGGCCTGTTTAAACGTCGTTCTGGCTGCTGCGCTGGTCATCCGGGCTGTAGGGTTTCATGTTTACTTTGTGTATTTGTGTTGAGAGCCCCGGGCCCTGGGTGACCTCTATAAGCCGTGAGAGGGAGAGAGGACAGGCTGTATAAAGGGCGGAGCTGTGTCTCATCTGCTTACTGTAATACCCCATCATAACAGCCTGACATCAATCTCTTTACACAACAAGCTAACCATGCTAACGGGGCTAATAGGGGTGCGCATTGCATTGAGTCTGACCATACGATACATATCATGATATACGTGTCATGATATATCTCGATATATCCTGATACTAAAGCATAGGACGATATATTGCAATTTATCAATTATTGCCTCTATTAATACAGTCAATGAGAACACAACAGTATGAAATATAATTTATAAAAATGTTTAAATTCCTGTCCTGAGCACCTTAGAGAGTGGCAGCAGGGTACAATAGCATACTTATTTTTCCATTTTATTTTGACCTGTACATATGCATTTATATAGCTATGCCTTATTTGTTGTACACCTGACTCTTGCTATCTTTTTGGCAAGTTATTTTAGAACTTAAATTCTTATTCTCTGTTATTATAATATATTGTGATGTGTGAGCTCCTGTGCCCAAAAAATTTCCCTTGTGGATCAATAAAATTTGTCTAAGTCTAAAAATTACTTAAAAAATCGATTCAGGTGCATTTTGAATTGATGCGAGAATTGTGCAATGAAGTATCATGATATATCACCGAATCGATTTTTTCTTACACCCCTATGGGCTAACGAAGATAACAGTGCATGACTTTGTGGGAGTCTACTGTACAGACATCCTCACGAGTTCCCATGTGTCTTAAATGTGTGTAACCCCTCAGAGGTCCAGGCAGGTTCCATAGTGTCCATGAGTGTTACTAGTCAGGGCTATAATTTGGGCAATTCTTGTTGAAATTTCCTCAAATTGTATATTTAATGTTTTATTTTTGTTCTGTTCCCATGTTGAGCCATGCCGTTCACTCCCAAAGACAAGTCACTTTGCGTCTTGGAATATCCTCCTGGGACCCAAAGGAAAAAAGTGTGACTCAATATACATTTTTTTGTGATTTTCTATCTGTTTTTATTAGTTTTATTTTCATTTATATATGTTATTTGCAACATGTCCTCTGTAATGGACTCCAGGTACATTTTGGTGTTAAATCCATGTAACATTCACAACCAAACAAAAACAACTTTTCTGACCAACATCTCTGACAAGCTTCTACAGTCTACTCCTGTTGAGGTCATTTTTAATCCTGGACATGATAGTACCCTAATCCCTCAGCCCTATTTAGGCAGAGGAATCTTGTCCCCCCATTACGAGTCAATCTCAAACACTTAAAAGATCGACTGGTTAACTCAGTGTTCACTGTAAAGGACACAAATGAATGGGCCGGGTCTTACTAGAATACACTCGCACACAGTCACTCAAGACTGTGCAGCGTGTCTTCAGTGCAAAATTTGGAAAAACTTCACCAACAGACAAATTTGGACTTTTAAATTTAAAGAGGAAGGCTGCTTAGATCTGGCAGACCATCATCAACATCAGAAAAAAACTTAAACAGGAGTAAACGGCATGGCTCAACCTGAAGCAGAACAAAAATAAAACATTAAATATAAAATCTTGATCTATTTCTATACATTGTGTGAAAACTTGAGGTTATTTCAACAAGAATTGGCAAAATTATAGACGTGTGAAATGATGTCACATTTTTGGGACACCGTGTATTTACGAACACTTCCATTTGGTGGTTAATGGGCTGCCTACATTATAAGAAAATGTGTCTTGCCCCAGTACAGATGTACAGTGTAAGCAGCTTTTGGGGTCAAAATAACTGAGCTGTCTGCATTTCGTTGTCAGAGAATCAAGAAGTGCACGGTTACCATGCTAGTCATTATTAGCATCGCAGTGGCAGCAAAACTCCGCTCTTGTCTCTAAAAGTTGTGAAAAGTGTCTATAAACTTAAGTGAATAATTAGCACGCTCAGAAAGCATAAAGGAAGTGAGGAAGAAATTTAAAGAGGCACCGCGGAGCTTTTCTAGTGGAGGATCTGCCCCCTGCTCGTCTTCATGGAGATGTTATTGCTTTGTCTAGAAAAGCACAGGTCAGAGCTACGGAGAGGTGGCTCTATTTGCAGAAAGAATGATTGTTGATCTGTTTTTCCCATTTTTAAGACCGTAAAATTCAGCATTTTTAACCTTGGTATGTATGTGGAAAAACAACTAAAAGTCTTGATTTTTTTACATCCAGACAAATCACTCACTCGCTGCTCACATTAAAGTGCGTAAAGTGCTCAGAGAAAGTAATTTGAGCGCTGGAGGAAAGATGTATGAAGCCTGAGATGACGTCAAGAGGTGTGGGTGCGTCAAGTGTTTGGAGCTAAAGGCAGACATAAATATGGAGGATTACTCAAACAAAACAAAATCACGTGTGTTTTGGACGAAGAAACCACATGGGCCAGTGAACACACGCTATAAACTAGAGTTTATAGACTGTGAGTGAGTGGAGGGCAGAGTCAAAAGTCAGCTAAACTCCCATAAAACGTGATTTCTGCAATAACTAACGCTCAAAATTAACCGGCACAGAAGTATTTAAAGTTACACCATGTAACTTGTGAGGTGGAGCGTCCGTCACCTACTTGTTTCTGTGGAGATGTGCCTAGAATGTTTCACAGTAAAGTCATAAACTTCAATCCAAATTACAGGTTAGATTTTATGGAAACCCCATGCACTAACAGTAAAAATCACGTTTATAAAATATTTTTGAGCAATAAACAAAACCTGTAGCTGAATATATACAAATCAGGTTGTTGACTCCTTCTAGAAAAGTTACACAATGTACCTTTAAAGACTAACAGCAAATTAGAATAGCTGAATGATCCAGTCTGTTTATGAGAGATCCATCTTGACAAAAACATACACTGTTATTTTAATTATTGGTCCATAAAAACTTGGGTCTGACTTGAACACAATTTACGACAGAAATAAAGTTTTCTCCGAGTTAGCAGACTACTGTGAGAAGTAAGAACTGTAAAAGTAGTAGTGAGCTGCTATATATTCAGTTAAATAGTAATAATATTTTTTTGTAAAGCACTTTTAAAAACAAGGTTTACAAAGTGCTGTACAAGCCCCAAAGAACACTAAAAAAGTATAAAAATAGCACACAGAAGGTGCACAAAAACAGATAATGATGCAAACTATTTGATTAATTACTAAGTAAATTAAAAAAGAAAATAGAATAAAAATATAGAAGGTATAAAATCAAGTTAAAACCAGCAAAAAAATGGGTTTTAAGAAGAGATTAAAAAGATGGTGTTGATGGTGCAAGCCTTATTTCCTCAGGCAGGTTGTTCCAAAGCCGAGGAGCCTAGACTGAAAAGGCTCCATCAGCCTTCATCCTGAGCCCGGACTTTGGAACAGCCACATGGACCTGCCTGAGGATCTAAGGCTGAAGAAGAACACCTAATCAGGGACCTGCCTGAGGATCTAAGGCTGAAGAAGAACACCTAATCAGGGACCTGCCTGAGGATCTAAGGCTGCAGGAGGACTCGTACGAGCAGGGACCTGTGAGGATCTAAGGCTGCAGGAGGACTCGTACGAGATTAAAAGTTCTGAAATATAACTTGGTGCAAGGCCTAAACAAGCTATAAAAGTGATTAGTAAAATCTTCAAATCAGTTCTAAAACATACAGGCAGCTAGTGAAGGGAAGCAAAAAAAGGAGTAACTTGTTCATGTAAAAACACACCAGTGAGGAGCCGAGCTGCTGTGTCCTGAAGCAGTCGGAGGCGGGAGATGGATCTGGAGTCAACAGGTGAGAGGACTGAGATGCAACAGTCCAGACAGGAGAAGATGAGCATGTGGATGACTTTTTCAAGATCAGTGCAGTACAGAATATGTTTGATTTTACTAATTGTGCCGAGGTGGAGATGTTTTAGTGTAGACCTATGTAGTGAAAGACGGATTAGAGGTTAAGGCGAGCATTCAGACACAGCCTACTTTTCAAGGTTGCTATATGAATTATATGTGCAGGTTTGAAATATATATGCTAACTAAATAAGGTGCATTGTGGGAAATTTTGAGTGGACATTGGGACATCACTACACATGGCCCTAAATCGTGCCTTAACCAGGAGATAAAGTGGACATTCGGACACAGTCCAAGTTTTTGTCACAGAAACAAAAAGGTCTTGATCCGAGTCTGAGTGAAGTAGCAGTACTTTAGAGCCTCTGTCTTTAATGAACAACTGAACTACATTAGTATTCTGTTCAGACGCACAACAAGTGACAGCAGCATAATGAGGAGCAGCCAGTGTTTCACCATCAACATATGCTCCACGATAGTGCCACATATTAAATAGGGCTGTGCATTTAAAGCATATTACAGCTGCTTTTAATTTCAAGCCTTTTTAAGTCCTGTTTTAGTGCCAGTTTAAGTTTTCTTTAGGGCATTAAACCCATTAAAGCCTATTGCCCTCCACCAGAAAAGTTACACGGTGCACTTTTTAAAGAATGTTTTTATTTGAAACACAAAATTAAAGCAGAACTAAGTCACTTTCTGCGCTAGAGCTCCCCCTACAGCTCACTTATGAGAATACACTGATCTGTTATAATGTTTCCTCATCTTATACATATCTTAACACACAAATCCTGCATATTTAGACTATATATAGAGTTGAAAACTACCACTTCATGACATTACAACGTGGAACAGAGCATTTTGAGCTTTGGTGATGTAAACAGACTAATAACAAAGGGTTACTCAAAACACAACTCTGGGTGTGTTTTTGAAAAGGAACATCTGGCTTAAACCTCACAAGAGTCAATTTTGTGTAATATAGAATCTTTAATAAAAAACTGCACTAGTTTGACCAGTAAATGTATCTGACGTGAGCTCTCCAGGGGCTGTGAGGGAGAGTAACAGATACATTGATGTCTTAAATCTCTGTTTTAAAGTCAACACGTGGCTCCCATTCACAAAACATGCACAAAACATTCCCATACATGGATCTGGACATTACCACCTTCGCCCATTTTACTGCGCCCAATTAAACTGCCAAATAAATCAGTGTTGTGGACTCACTGCTTTGGAATCGCAACAGTGAGATAAAGCAGGGAGAGTTATATGTTATAGATAAGTGCAGTATGTGTTTGACATGAAGCAATGTAAAACCATAGAGAGTTCATATAATGCAATGTTATGGTGCGGTTTTAATCCTGGTCAAGTCCAGGTTTAGTTACAATTCTGAGGTAGTGTATGGGCAAGTTTGTACGCACCCTTAGACCTGGTTAAGTCCTGTTTTAGTCCCAGTTTAGACCTTTTTTAGTTCTCTTTTAGTCTCAGTTTAAGCCTTTTTAAGTCTTGTTTTAGTCCCAGTTTAGACCAGGTCAAGTCCTGGTAAAGTCCTCTTTTAGTCCTAGTTGAGTCCTGCTTAAATCCTGCATTATTCCCACTAATTAGACCAGGTTAAATCTTAATTTTTGTTTTAGTCCGAGTTTAGACTTTTTACCGGCTGTTTTAGTCCAAGTTTCAAAATTTTAAGTCCTGTTTTTGTCCCAGTTTAAGCATTTTTAAGTCCTGTTTCAGTCCCACTTTAGACCTTTTAAAGTCCTGTTTTATTCTCAGTTTAGACCTGGACAAGTCCTAGTAAAGTCCTGTTTTAGTCGCAGTTGAGCCCTGGTTGAGTATTGCATTATTCCAACTAATTAGAGCAGGTTATAATTCTTGTCCTAGTCCCAGTTTAGACTTTTTACCAAATGTTTTTGTCCAAGTTTAAACCTAGTTAAGACCTGCTTTAGTCCCACTAATAAGACATAGTTAAGACGTGGTTAAAAACTGTTTTAGTCCCAAGTGTAGATGTTTTAAGTCCTGTTTTGTCAAACTTTAGATCTGGTTAAATCCTCTTCAAGTCCTTTTTTAGTTCCAGTTTAGACCTGATTAAGCCCTGTTTTAGTGTAAATTTAGACCTGGTTTAGTCCTGGTTAAGTCCTGTTTAAGTCCCAGTTGAGACCAGGTTGGGTCCTGTTTTATTTCCTGTAAAGTCAATTCTTCTCTGGTTTTGTACTTCCCTATATATAATTCAGCATTCAATCTAAAGCATGGATCTGCCTATGGTCACTGAGAAACACCATTTAAGGATATGTAAGTTTAAAGACTTAAACACAGCTATATTAAAGAGTCTATATGTGTTCCTGTTTCCTGCAGCCGTCTGGCCCTGGTCCAACCTAAACAGTGTGTTTCCGCCCTGACATGACGACTCAGGGTTATATCTGACACCACATCTAAACCACACAGTTCAATCTGATAGAGAAGCCCACAGGCCAAACACATGCAACTTTAACTGAGAACTCCCCACTGATCTTATACAACACACACAGGATATATATTAGCACAGCAGCAAAGTGGTCAAACTGAAAACAAGCCTTGGATGGATTTACACGAGCAGTCCAAAGTTTGGACACGCTTTTCCATTTATGTTTATTTCCATGATTATTTACATTGTACATTCTCAGTGAAGGCTACTATGAATGAACACGTATGGAATGTAGCAAACTAAATATTATCTTAACTTGACTTTTTTGAAATAGCCACCCTCTGCTTTGAGTCCTGGTTTGCACTCTTGGCATTTCTTGACCCTGACAAGGTACAGCGACGAAATGAAAACCATTTCAGAGACTTTATCATGAAGCTCATTGAGAGAAGGTCAAGGGTTTGCAGCGCTGTCAGCAGCACAAAGGCGGACACTCTGAAGATTTGAGAGTTATTCCATTTTTTTTCCCTTAGCTACATAATTCTATTCATCTTGCACCATATATGTGAGGTCTTCTGTATGTCCGATAATGCTGATGTTTCATGTCTATGTTAGTGAGCAATACAGCGTACACTTGTCATACACTAGTAGTATATATATTCAGGCCGAGATCAGGCATTAGTAATTCAAATTTCAGCACAATCGGATTAACCATGTAAGATTTTTAAACATTTTTGGAGAATCTTTGCACTCCTGATGGCCAACTTATCTATAATAAATATTTTGCTTGTAATCATGCATAATTTAATCTCCAAATTGGGTCCAGATCCAATAATATTGACATTTTATGGGGATGGTAAGGGGCCCTACAGTGTTTTCTGGACCAATGTATATCTGTGGCCATGAGAAGTCATCAAAGAAACAGGAAATGAGGGTGTTATTCGCCAGTGTGCTATGGGCAAACTGTAAGGAATATTCCAAAAAAGCAAATCATTTTCTTGAACCTAGGTCTGTAGATGTGACGTGCCAAATGTGAGCTCATTTGGACCAAAAACCTGGGACTAGTAGTGTTTTACAATCACACAATAAAAACAGTGGCAAATTGTTGATCCAATATGGACAACTTCCTGTTCATCATAGAGGTAAGCAACAATTCAAATTTAGCTTGTCTTACTGTTTGTTAGTTTATTTTTTTCAATCAATTAACATAATCATCAATCATAGTACAATGATTTAACACAGAAATTATACATATTACTAAAATTATTCTACAGATGTATGTAACTGTATGTAAATGTTCTGATTCTGTTTTGCCTACACCAAACTTTGCTTTGGGTTTGGTCACTTTGAGCAATGACGCGATGTCCATTTTTTCAGATTTTTCACCAGGCCGGTAAATCCCATAACTTGTCGATTTTTGTCGACATTTAGGTCCTCAAAATTGCAATCATTTACAATGAAAAATAATAATAGAGAAGAAAAAATGGGCAAAGAACAATAGAATGAGAAGGTGCATACAAAATGTTTACTGGTAGTTGATGATAAAATAAATTTGTTTTCAATCTAAAATAATTTGATTGTGATTAATCTTGCAGCCTAATTGTTAGAGTTGTGGTGTGTACATTCACTGGGTCCTGAGCCTGTCATACGTTTCCATTTCACTAGCCCTTTACAGACTTCAGCCTGCTCAGATGTGGAGCACTAGACTGTTTGTACACAGTTGCTCTCAGTTTGCCCCCTATATGTGATATTTCCTGGGCCCTAGTGCAGGTCGGTGGATATTTGTCCAGAGCAGGAGTGGCTCCAGGTGCAGATCTCTTCTCATATCAGTGGATGGCGCTGACACCTATTTAAGGAGCGAGTTAGATTGTGAAAATGTGGTAAAAATGTCAGCATAGCTCAGCATGATTCTATTTGCGACTCAGGTTTTAAACTCTGGATTCAATTCCCGGTGCATAGTTTAAACACATCCAGCAGTGTTAAGATTAGACATTATGCTGTTATCCGTATATCTGACATGACTGAGTGAAGATGTGCTGCTCCTGGACCTTGTCTCGAGTTCACCTGCGTCACAGAGGAGGAGGTGAGGCCCATGTGAGACAGACCAGACCTGCTCCTGCTATGGACCAGACACAGAGCTAAGTGGGTCCTGTCATTTCCCAATTTGAGTCATTTGCAGAAATTGCGTCAATCATGCTAGCCATTAGCTTGATTTTATTTTCATTATTTTACTTGCCAGAAAAATATGATCTGTTAGCTGTAACTTCAGTTCACCATTTGCCAAATTTGTACAGATACAGATTGTTTAGAGCAAAGATTCTATAGGGTCAGTTTTGATTATTATGTATATTATGCTATTTAAATTTACTACAAACTCACCCACCGTCAATATATCTATCTCTAGTAGGAAGTGACAAGTGTGTGGACATGCGCATATAAAAACTTTATTAGAAATTCAGTTTATACTTAAATTGGGGAATGATAGGCCCTATAACCCTGTGGTTATAGCCCTCCTGGTCTCTGGGCTCCTGGTCTCTGGGCTCCTGGTCTTTGGCCTCATGGTCTCTGGCCTCCTGGTGTCTGAGCTCCTGGTTTTTGGGCTCCTGGTCTCTTGGCTCCTGCTCTCTAGCCTTCTGGTCTCTGGGCTCCTGGTCTTTTGACTCCTGGTCTCTGGCCTCCTGGTCTCTTAGCTCCTAGTCTTTGGCCTCATGGTCTCTGGCCTCCTGGTGTCTGAGCTCCTGGTCTCTGGCCTCCTGGTCTCTTAGCTCCTAGTCTTTGGCCTCATGGTCTCTGGCCTCCTGGTCTCTGGCCTCCTGGTCTCTGGGCTCCTGGTCTCTGGTCTCCTGGTCTCTGGCCTCCTGGTCTCTTGGCTCCTGGCTGCGAGCGAGCCTGATGGGTGGATGGGTTCTGAGGTCATGTTTTGGACAGACGCTGCATTCCTGTGTAACGAGCCGGTGAAGTCAGCACAGTGTGACCGTCTGCTCGGCCCAAAAGATGACTCCAATTCCTCTGCTCCATCAAAAGAACGCCAGGACAAAACTAATTAGGGAGAGTCCAGCGTGTGAATAATGAGCAGTTAACTTTAGCTAAAACAATCCAGCAGGCACAGAGCGTCAGTGTACGGACGCACTAATGATGTTTGAGGTATCAGTGCACAAACCAGGAGCAGGACAAACTGTACAACAGCCTTTGGACCCCACAGCTCTACGCTCAGGACAGAAGAATGGGGATTACATAAGGTGTGACACATAATATCATAATTAGAGATAGCCCAACCTGGACCTATACAGGACCAATATTTGCACTTTTTAGTGAATTGGTTATCGCCATTAAATTTCCAGCACAGATATTCAGTTTTGATCGATCTGCTGCCTAAAGAACAGACATAATGTTTAATTTGACTACTGAAGAGTGAATAGATAATGGCAATTGTACAAAACATGACTAAACTGCTCTCTCATAGGTTTATTGTTAAAAGGGATGTGGGTAAGTTTGTAGCCAATTTAAATGTTATAAGTTGGAGTATAAAATCGAAATCTGCCCTACACAGAAGTCCAAAAATATCGGCAGAGTTTCAGTATTCAGTTTCTCTGGATAGTTTATAATGAGAAATACCTATAAAAAGAGTAACTGTAAATAGTAAAATAAGTATTATAAAAAACTTGTCTTTTAAGCTGACCTATTCTTTCTAAGTTACAGTTAATTTATTTGAACAAACTTTGAGGCTGAACTCAAACTCACACTCAGCTCACAGTCTCCCGTCTGAGCATAGCATGGGATGTTTCGCCCTCTAGTGGTGGTAACAAGAACTCACAACCATTTCTGCAGATCCAAGCAGAAACGGCGTCAAAACAAATGAATGAAAAACAACCAAATAAACTCACAATATCAACTTTACTTTCTGGATTGTGTAGAGCATTCTAAAATTAAAAATCAAATCATATACACATTAAAGTCTGGACAAAACCTCTCATTCAGTGCTTTTCTTTTTGTTTACTACTTTTTACATTCTAGATACATACAGAATATAAAGTTCAGGATATAGACTTAACAACAAAGAAAAATAAGTTAAGTTATATTTCAGATTCAAATCCTCAAAAGGATCCACCGCTGCAAACTTCTGTCCATGAGCTTCATGGAATAGTTTTCACTTCACAACTGTGCCATGTCAGGGTCAAGAAAAGCCAAAAATGCAGTAGTGATCAAAGCAAAGCTTGGATATTTATATTAAATAAAAATATTATTTTGAGTTTATTTTTGTTTGCTACATTCCATATTAGTCAGTTCACAGTTTTGATGCCTTCAGGGAGAATCTACCATGTAAATAATCTTGGAAATAAAGAAGAAACAAATGAAAAAGTTTGTCCAAATTGCACCTGGTGGTGTAATTACTTTGTGTGTAAGTTAAGATATCATTTCCTGTGGTGTCATGTTCAGAGGCAGATCGTGTGTCGGGCTTAGGCCCGTGTCAGTCTGTCCCGGCATTTGGTCGATTGGTGATTGGGGAAATCAGTCATGCTGAAAATATGGAGTACAGCAGTGACGCACGGAGCTGCCGCACAGCCCCTATCGACCCACCAGGCGGCGACGAGGGGGGCGAGGGGGTAACAGAGAGGGGAGAGGGGGTGTGGAGGGGAGATTAGAAGGGGGAGTATAGGGATGAGGGGGAGGGAGGCTATATTGGGAACTCTGTCATTGACACTTTCTGCCTTGCTGGCCTCACTTGACATTCTCTGTTTTTTGTTTAGTCATTTGTTTAAAGGGCCCATATTCCACTATTTTCTGATTTATTTTGTTTCCTAGTCATAAACACACCTGTTGTTGTGTTTTGTTTTGTTCACACATTTAACACACTGCAAATTTATCTGATCTGGCCTAAAGTTTAAAACTTATATCAGGTTATTCATCTTGTTTTCAGATTTATTATCTATGTATTAGTTCTGAGACTGCTTTATTCTACTCTAGAGGGAGTTTATTTTAAGAGAACTTGTCAAGTAAAATGATCTGTCCATGCAGCAAAATAATTTCACTACTTTTAAGTCATTTTCTGATGGACTTAAGTGTTTATATCTTAACGTTTTTTGAAGTGCGCACAATGTATTTCGGCTGCAATTTTTGCCCAAGGGGGAACACTCTGGTCTACCTTGTGATGTCAAGTTATAATATAGGAAGTGTTGTGTTTTTAAGATCCAAACTCGTTCACTAGATTCATTTACATGATTTCAGCCTTGGAATTGTCAATCTCTACTGAATAAAAGGTTAAAATAGATGTTAACTTGAAAACTACCACATGACATCACAAGGTGCAACAGAGCATTTTGAGATTTAGAAATGCAGACAGACTAATAATGCAGGATTTCTCAAACATGTGAATGAGACAAAACAACTCCAGGTCTGTTTTTAAGATGGTAACAGCATTCTAACATGACTAAAAGCTCACGTGGTAACAGCTCTAACATGACTTAAAGCTCACGAGAGTCAATTTTGCGTAATATAAGAGCTTTAAAATCAGCATTCAGTTCACAGGGCATATTTTAACTGACAAATTAATACAAGAATCCCAGGCATTTCAGAACATGTCTAGACTACAGGGCGAGCAGTTTGTTTTAGAATAGAAGATTAAATGTGCTTTGAAGTGGAAATTGTTTAATAAAGCGATCGCAGCCATTGCTATTTGTGCCAGTTGAGAAACATAAACAAACATGAATATTTCCGACATGGGGAAAGGAGTCACAAACATTTAAAAACATTATAAGAAATCAAGTTAACTTAATGAGGCATTACTGGTACTATATAACGCACTATTGAACAAACCAAGAAAAACATGGAAAATAAACATTAAAAAACTATGCTACAACCAGTCAAAGTTTGGTCACAATTTTCCATGTATATTTCTTCTTTAACTCCATGATTATTTCCATTTTAGATTCAAAATTAAGTAGACCTTCTAACCACGTGGTGCAGGGACAACAATCTCCAGCTGTCAGCAAGACTAAGGAGAGGCCACACCCAACACC